>JAZHYW010001421.1:0-56430 GCA_037355805.1 Ixodes ricinus
GAAGCTGTATCTGAAGTCACAAGAAACGCTTTTCCGTCCTCCATTTTAAACAGTTTGCGACAAAGCAAAGCAATATTACATGAGCTTCCTAACATCGAATCTAATGCTGAGGAAGTCGCAATTTTGAATCATGACGATCGGCAGTTGCGCCTGCTCTGCACAAGCACCAAAATGGCGGCGCCACAACACTGTCGGGGAAGAGAGTGCCGATACTCTAAGCGCAGCTCATTTATTGGCCCTACTTCCCGCGAACCTCCTTTCCCCTGACTGAAACTGAAACTAAATATGAATAATACACCATTATTATAGCTTATTTAGTTTTAACCACCTACACATAGTGAGAGGTTTTATGTGCGACTGTTCTAATCAACGTTAGTTCTAACCGTCTCAAAAGAGAGAACGCGCGAGCTTGCGCTGGTTAAAAAAGACGGTCCAAAGAAAAGAGGCGGCACGCTGTGTTCCTTGTGATTGTGCGTCTAATTGCAAATTGTTGTGTGTATGTTTATACAGCCGGAAGTTAGTCTGCCTTAGTGGGCGTCTGGTGTCCCAGGTGTAGATGAGCAATTTAGCCAGTGCGGTACAACCGCAAACCTGGGGACTTTAACGTGCACCACGCAGTAGTGATACACGACCGCACGCCGGTATGATGCTCTTCCACATCGAAACGGGCAGGGGCGGGGTGGGTTCTGCAGCGCGAGCTTTCGCTCCACGTGCTCCGAGCTGGTGTGCGCTATACCTTATTTCACCTTATGGTGTACCGCAGGAAAGGCTACAAGCGCGAGCTCCTTGCTGTACGGCACATCTCGGCGGCACAAGCTCTCGTGCACTAAAGGCAGCTGTCAACGCTATGAGCTCGCGCTTCTAGCCTTCGCTGCGGTACAACATAAGATGAAACGGAGTATAAACATGCACTCGGCAACCGATCGCCCCCCCCCCCTTATATAAGTATTTGAAGATCGACGATGGACGTCGATCGTCTCGAGGTAATGTAACGTAATAACATTATATAAATATTAAACATATTGAAGGACTGAACGACTCAATTTTTTAATTCATGTATTGTAATATGGCGGTAACCTATTGTACTTATTGTTGATGAAGAGCAATAGGAGGTGACTAGGTAATGATTAAATGATGCAGCTCTATAAGGACGACGACATTAGTGGGTATCGAACCACAACGTACAGTGCCAGACTTGTTTCAAGTATCGTGTACCCAAAGACCTTTCTTCACCCGCAACAGAATATTGTCGAATCAATGAGGATGCTGCTTTACAACTGTACGTGGAACAGGAAAACTGCACTGTACAGAAGTGCGGCTTATTCGTTAATATGAGGGACGGATTTCTAGCAGCATTCCCTGATTGACTACTTGGAACAAATGGCCTCATTGACGTAAAGTGTCCCCGTTCCAAAAGATTCTTGAAGCCTACTGAAACAACCGCAAAGGAGTATGAGGCGAAAAATAAGAAAAAGGAGCCTGGTGTGAAAGGTCCAAATCAATACCATAGCTTCTACTACCAAATACAAGGGCAGTTACACAATACAAAAAGAAAGTTTTGTGATTTCGTTAATATTTACGCTCAAGGGCATTGATATCCATCGTATTCAGAGGGAAGACACCTTCTGGTCGACCAACATAGAGCCTTTTCTACTCAAGTTTTACATGGAAGGCCCGACTTCCGCTGAAATTCCTCACGTAGACGAGTTGTCCGACCGAATAAGTAGGCATTACTCCCGATCTGGGAATCTCTTAATCTTCGTTCGTACACCATAGTATCATGAGATCGAGAGCTCTGGCTCTTCGTCCGCCGAACATTGCATCGGCCGGTGTTTTTACCGTGTAAGATGAGACCGTCGCGTGCTGCTGGAACAAGAACCTGGCGATTCTTCACTGAACTGCTTCTTCCGTAAGCTTCAAGAGGGCTTTCTTCGTTTCGCACACTATCTGTTCTGCTTGCCCGTTAGTTGCAGGATGGTATGGTGCACTAATGTGATGCCTGATGCCGGTTTTTTTTTCTTTTTCAAAAACTTGTTTATTTTATTTGAAGCAAGATTTGGCGCGTTATCAGAGAAAAGTATTTTTGGTAGGGCAAAAGTAGGGAAAAGAGAGCGTAGAACGTCAATGACGCGTTTGGACGTCGTGGCAGGCATCGTGTAAACTTCCAACCACTTAGAGTAGGCATCGACCATGACTCCGCAGATGAGGATACGTTTCGCCACCCACCGACTGAATAGTGGATCGTTTTCAGTTACTGTTCATGATGGCGCTGGACTCGAGGAAGACTTCGAGTCTTTGCACAAAGTTAGCCCAGGTGCCAGCACTTTTGTCGAAAGCGATAAGTGTTCGAAACGTCGAGAACGTCGGTAGCCACGTTCTGTGCTTGACACTGGACGCTTACCATTCGCTGAGAAGAAACTTGCTTGTTCGTCTGCCACGAGTCGTCCGATATCAGGTCATCACGGCAACTCCGCATGTCCATAGTTAGCAATCACGTGAACTTATAAATTCCCGAACGCTCTTAACTTGCCGTCGCTCAACGCCGTTCATTCATAGCGTCTTCATTGCAAATAAACATCTTCCTATTTATTCGGAGGGTTTTCATCATACTCCTCCTAAGCTGTACTTACAACATTATGTGTGTCGGTACTTCCGAGAATATTGCAACGGCGTTTGTTTTCTGGGAACTATAATGTAACAACCTTTACAACATCTTCCGAATCCCGTGAAACACAATATTTTGTGACATCACTTTTCAGTAATCATTATAGTGGTGAGGTAAGTACCGTAAATCGCGAAGCAGTTTACTTGACGTCCGCTTCCACTGGGGACTTGGAAGATTGAGTCTACTGAGCGTGCATTCCTGCAGAAGAAGTTTTCATTGATTGAATATTGACACGTCAATCAACAATTGATTCCTTCTTGGTAAAATTTATTGCGAAAGCCCGTGACAACCGCCGAACCGCATCTCTCTATATAAGAGAAAATTTATACCCAGCCTGACATTTTCGCATACATGCGTTTGCTGGGCCACGCTACTTGAGCCAGCTGAGCACAGCCGGCAGCGGCGCGAGCAAGGCCACGAGGGGAACGTGATGGTGCTCGAGCCATCCCACCGTGAACCAATGTTTCGGCCACCCCACGGGTGCGTGTCGCCATCTATTGGTTGAACTAACGCCTTGTTCAAGATGGCTGCCGTGGGACCGCAGCCTTCAGGTGCAACCCCACCCTTGGTTAGTGTGATTCTGAACCAACAGATGGCGGTGGGATCGCCTTCCAGGCCTGTACATCAATGCGAGAAATCGTGTGTGGTGGCGCTTCGATACAGTAGGGTATTTTTCTATATCCTGAATTTGACATCCCTGGTCCCTTGCTTGTTTTTCTCTGCACGAGCTTTCTTTGGAACGCGCACGGCTGCGCCAGTTCTCGTGCAAGAAGGCCAGTTGCCTACGCTCCGAGCTCACGTCTCCAGCAAATGTGGGCAGAACAAAACGCGAAAATCGTCCTGAGCCAAATGGCGAGACACATGCACAACAAAACCACCGACGCGTTGAAAAATATAAAATTGCCTGTGCGCCGTTATCGGAGATTTCAGAGGCCAATTACACATATTTCAATGTGATCAGGTTTATATTGACACGAATGAAGGTGACGAGAGGACGAACAGTGAACTGAAAAATAAAGGTTTTGATCGGCGAACTTGTGCCAAACAAAAAAGTAAAGAAAGAGCGTCGAGGCAGCAGAAAAGCAGGCGGCGATTCGGCAGCGTAACAGGGAGCGAGAGCGCAACTGACTCGACAAGGTCGCCGGCAGCTGCTTATCTACAGTGCGTCACTATCTCGAAAGTTCGGCAAAGAAGGTTCGAGCGTCGCGCGCTCGGGGCGAGGATGAACTGGCACTTTCGAGAACAAGAAAGCAGGGCGAAAGTTACGTCTGGTGCAAGAATGAACGCGGATCTTCTAGAAGTCCGTGACCGAGCGTTGCTTTCTCGGCTCTGCGGGCGGCAATATGACGGGCCGGCCCTTTTGTCGTGCATGTGTTTGGCTCTTTGTGGATTTCCAGGATAACGTGATGGCGTGATAGACTTGGGTTTCCAAAATTCTAACTTGATGAATTAACACCTAAAAAAAACTATTTTTGGGCGGTCAGGTGTCTCATTTAGGTAGCTGGGTGTTTATTTTGACCTAAACCACGAGACTGGAAAACACAAAAAATGACACTCAGGTTTAGATGTTGAGTTTGGTAAACCCAAAGTAGGACTGGCGCGAGAGTCATAATAAAAAAAAAAAACGAAATGCCGAGGTTAAAAATTAACTCACAGCAATAAATTATAAGAATTAATTTTAATACGAATTCAGTGATAAATGCAATGACTGGCCAGGCAAAGACTCTGGGTATGTGGATAGCTTTTGCACATAGTTTAAGCAATGTACAGGGTGTCACAAAACAAAAAAATACAGTTTTTTTTCTTTTTTTTTTACCGCAAGAATAAACTAGGTAACGCCGAACGCTCATTCTCCGCCCAAAGGTAGCGCTAGAGGTACAACCAGATGTCAAAGTTTCAGCCCGATCCGATACGTTATTCAAAAGTTATAAGTGATTTTCTGAAAAGTTCAATGGGAAAATGGCGGCCGACGGAGTTTTCGAATACATGGGGCTCTATGGCACCAGAAACCGAAAACGGGCAAAAATGGGCTCCATTTTCCCGTTGAAATTTTCAGAAAATCACTTATAACTTTTGAATAAGGTGTCCGTTCGGGATGAAACTTTGGCATCTGGTTATGACCTAGCGCTACCTTTGGGCGGAGAATGAGCGTTAGGCGATGCTAAGTTTGTGTGGTAAACAAAAACCCTGTAAATTTTTTTGGTACATCCTGTACCAATCTTAATTTGGTGATTTATGCGCGCAAGAAGTGGTGTGCGAAAATGAAAAAAGATGCAAACAGGTAGAGTTTGACGTTGTATAAAATATATTGTAAGCACGCATATGGTACGCTGATTAAGAATGAAACAGCCCTACATTTTACACTAGCGTTGAGCGTATCGAAAGTTAAGGGTGCATCAAAAGCTAAAGTTTATACATATATACTGCTCAGGCCGTTATGTTTGAATGCTCATAGTACTTTATTACCCTCAGATTTGGTGTAAGTTGTCTCCTGATTGCTTACAACAGAAAGAAGGAAACATTCTAACTCTGGGGTCTGGGTTGATAGAAAAACTCCACCTGCTGACAGCCACCAATCATCTCGGCGCCGATTATGAGTATTCACTGCATGCCAACGGTCGCGTGCATAGAACGAGTTTTTCCCACGTGATTTCATACAATCGGAATTGTTCTTGACAAATAACAATGTTTGCTCAGGCAAGCGGTCACATGTGAAGCTTAGAATATTTTGTATTGATTGTGGCACACGTGGCAAGTTGCATAGGGTTTTTTTTGTTTTGTTTTTTACAATTTGTTGAAATAGAATGTTCCTGGGTTACCTTGGTCTCTAAAGCATGTAGCACACAAAAGAGCACGAACTGAATCACAGTGGAAAACGAAAACAATAATGAAAAACAAGCATGTAATCACGCGAAAACTGAGGGCATTGCACATATACAGAAGGTAAGCTTTGTTTCACTAAATACATTACCAGTAAAATATCTGGTTTTATCGTGCGAGCGAAGCGGAACATAAAAGTGCGAGCATGCTGCCCTGAACTACACTTCCAGTGAACAACCGCACCATCCAAAGCATGGAGCTCGCTTTTATAGCTTTTGGTGCTCTCAAACCTTTGAAAACACAATTATAATCAATTTTGTTATTTCAATTATTTTTATTCAATGCACCTACGAGTGTTTTTTTGTGTTTTGTTTTGTCTTTTGCGTTTGCGTGCCATTTTCTTAGTTATATAATATTTTTTCCAGAAGTCCGACAACTATAGTCTGTTTCATCATAAGTAAGAGCCGCATCATCAAAGATGAAGACAAAAAAAGGACGCGGACACGAGAACACACATTAAAAATGCAATGTCACGGCGCATTCAAAATTAGTCGTTAGTTTTTAAGAGAGCAGCAGTTTAGTAGGGCGACATTGTTACCTGTTGAAGGTTATAAAAAGTGCAGTACAACTGTTAGCTCGGGGTCTTTAACGTGCATTACGCAGTATATGTGGTACACGATCGCACGGCGGTAGGATGCAGATGGGCGACTGAATCCAGGGTCCCTGCTAAAGTCCCTTGATAAAGGCGTTTTTTACAAGTACCGCCAACCATTGTTGTGGAAACGCGCAAGACACGTGCCACGAGCGGGTGCTCCGCCGCCATTCGCTTTCAAGGGCCAGTCATTTTAGTGCTACGCCGCTATTTGCCTCCAAGGGCCGCTCGAGACACGGGCCTCGTGCACTGGCACCTTTGAGGTTATTTGAAGGACCAACGCAAACACATCGAGGGGATTTAGTCCCTACAGGTTCTGCAGCGTGAGCTCCGTGCTTTGAACGGAGCTCGGCTCGAGCATTTCTCCAAGTGTTCTGATCTGAGGTGCCACAACACACTCGGCCAACGATCCCCCACCGCACTTGGTTTAGCCTGTGAGCTAAACCAAATGAGCTATGCTTAGAGTATCGGCACTTTTTCCCCCGATATTGGTGTGGGCGCCGCCATCTTTGTGGTTAGTAACAAATCAAACGCAACTGCCAATTGTCATGATTCAAAAGTGCGACTTCCTCAGCATTAGTTTCGGTGTCAGGAAGCTCACGTAATATTGCTTTGCTTTGTCGCGAACTGTTTAAACATTTGTGGAGGACGGAAAAGCGTTTCCTGTGATTTCAGATAAAGCTTCAGATAACTGACAACCTTCATTTTAAGCACCAAGATGTGTGTGAACGTAGCTTATTTAGTGGCTCTAGTTTAGCCCGACCCGTGGCCCGACCGCATAGGCACAGAAAGAGAACGAACAGCTTGACCTCGCGCTCTTGGCGCTGCTTCAGTGGCTTCATCAGCCCGTAGCGTTGGCTGCGCTCCGAACTAAGGTAAAGCAAAGCAAATATTTAGATCTTAGGGTTTCACAAGCCAAACCAACAAAAATCACTTAACACGCCTCAATAATAAAAAACTTGCGGGTTTATTTTGACTAACTGGAGATCTTTTGACGTGCAACCGAAATCTCAGATTGGCCTTCGTCGGATTGCGAGCACCTCGGCCGATATTTAAACCCGACAAATATGGATTCATGGGCGAGCGCGTTGGCTCAGAGACACTGAGACGATTTAATGTTTTGTGTTCTGTTTTAATATCATCGCCACTTAAGAGCCACCGAGGTGGTTTTTGAAACAAAATATAGTCGAACCATTCCGACAAGCATAGTTTGATTGCGAAAATGATTTTTGCAAGTGATAAAAACATTAAAATGTTTTCGCATACGTGGCGGAATCTGAAATGGCAGAATGCATTTCATGGCGCCCATTTCATTTGGATCGCGTCGGGTATGTGTACCGACGCTCAGTAGAACGCACGCAAAAGCAGCTGTGGTGCACCCGCAGCCTCGCGCGTGTTGTTCTGACATCTCTGGCTCGCTCACTGCGGGCATCCAGGCATCTGACACCCTGACATCTGGCTCTTTTTCTGTCTTTCACGTGGCGTTCCAAGCGGCACATGACGGAAAATGCACATCAAGCTGTTCTTGAACACGTGTCGCCATCTGTACTTTATATTAAGAAACTACAATTTGCCGTAACTGAATGGGAAAAGTTTGAAGTCTTATAACATTCTTAACGTGTAATATATCAATATGGAAGTTCTGGAAAATGCAATATCGAAGGATGCATCATAATTTAATGTCTCGTTATTTTGATTAGTTGACGTGATTCCGTTTTTATAGCGCCATAAAATAATACCATTTTAAACTTTATTTTTTATTTTAAGATATACATTATCTGTACAATTTGTTGCTTACTTTTTTATTTATTACATCCAACCGAACGCTCACGTAAAATATCGTGAACGATGGGACGTTATAACTCGAGAAATATTTTTTTCAATATTAAAGACTGTGGTCTATTAAAAGCTAAATAATTAACTAACAACAGAAAATAATCGTAATATCGAGACATTAAAATATTGTTGAAAAACAGCTCTTTAATTTGACATTAACTTTATAATTGTAAGATACATAAAAAGAAAGTTATAAGTCGTCAAAAAAGCACCAAAAACGTCATGCACGCTGGGGTTGCACCTGAGTGCGTTTGACTGCGTTGCGGCGAGAACCGAAAGCGAGTCACCGGCACATCTGTGCTTCGTATGAAGCGTGGAATCCAATTGGCCTTTTTCAGAGTTTGGTGACGATCGTGGCGCGCCCTCGCGGGAATCGCTCGAAACAGTTTTGGGGGCTCCCAATCCGTCGCCCCGTCGTCCGCGCCAGCGCCTGGCGTGTCTCCCGGCCCGTGTCAGAGCCATCCGTGTGTTCACGTGTGCTCTCCGGTGGCGTTTTTCCGCCTTTAGCAATTCTGAACGTGTCTTTCTGTCGTCGCTTCGCGTGCATATTTTTTTCGAAATGGCTGAGGACGACCCTGGAAGATAAACAAAAGCCACTGTCTACTATACAGACCACCTCATTCGTCTTTATACCTTCAGAGATGGATAGACCGCCGACGCCGCATCGGTTCCGTCGACTTGGAGTCACTCAATCGTCACTTCAGTGTCGCGTCGTGCGAGCAACTGAAAAAGGGGTCGGCTTTCAAGACAGAGTGTTATGTAATGAAAGTAATGGTGACCAGTTTCGATCCCAACCCGCCTATCCACCTTGTGCGAAGCTTATGAGCTCCGTTTATGAGGCCCGGCGACTATAAACAGCTGATTTTGTTTTCCTTGAGCGCCTAAGTTATTCAAGCTTATTGCGTTCCGTCACTTCGCCGTCCTGTGTACCGCGCGAGCGCACGGGGCACAAACTCGGACGGGGTGAGATCCGGGCGGTCTTGATATCGCGAAGGCTCGCCTGCACCGTCGAAAAGTAAGGAACGGTTCGTTAAAAACAATTTCTCTGAATTCAGCACGTTTACGAGCCTCCGACGAAGTGGGGCCTGCAAGAGGGGAGTTCTCGGTTAGTTGCCAAGGCGTTCCGTCAGGGTTCTGTCGCCGTAAGGCTTGAATACATTTCGCACGCTTTAAATGTTTTGCCAGTAACTGATATATTGGGGGGGGGGGGGGGGGGGTTGTGTATAGCGCACGCCTGAAGAACGGAAAGTTTTATCCAGTGAATATTTACTTGAGTACCGGGTACGGCATGATTCCGTTACACAGCCTCTCGTGCACACTTACTGCATTTAGTTAAAAGCGGAATGTCACCCGTCCGTCACGTTGAGCACCCGGCCACCTGACACGGGGGATTCGCGTCATAGGCTCCCGAAAGGGGGCTTTTGAAAGCGGGGCAAAAAGGACGTTGTGTGTGACATCGGGTGCTTTCGTGCACCACCCGGAAAAGGCTGCTGGAACTCTAAAACCGTTAATTGGACCTTTGAGGTACCATGAATAAATGCAAAAATAAATAAATAAAATCTTGCATTTTAACACATTTTTTACTGCTATTTGGGCAACTTAACATCTGCGCAGTTGTGAGGCATGACGACTATGAAGCCAAGCTGCGAGAATAGCGGAGGGAGTCAAGCCGAACCAGCACTGTCTGAGCGACTGAGCGGACGAGAGAGCCCCCAAAAATGGCGCCTTTCCCTTTCCTCCCCTCTCCCAGAGTCGGCGCATGCGCCCAGAGATCTCTGAAAAAGGTCAATTCAAGGAATCATCTTGGCACGCGATATAAGCAGCAGGGATTTCCTGCGTCTCGCTGCCGCAACGCAGTCAAACGCAGTGAAACGCAACTGTGTGAACCGGGCTTTACGTTACGTTACGACGAGCCTTTGTGTCCTTTGTTGCCACGGTAACTCACCGTCCTAGTTTGTCGTCACCGAAACATTCGTGTCTCGAATGTCGCGTACCAGGCTATCTCCTTTAATTGGGAGCCACGCTTAATACGAAGCACATGATTTTCCGGTGACATTTCGTAACGTAACGTATAAGAACAAGGGTCCGTGTGAACCAGCCTTGCCGGGTTCGGGGTTCTGTCGCTGTCTCGTGGGCCGCCAGAAGAAGTGAATATAAACGAGGAAAAACAAAATAAAGAATTTTACATAGGCATTTCAATAGAGAACGAAAAGCTATACTTCGTTTCAGCTTAGGTCCGAGCGCGCGTCCGATGTTATGAGCCGAAGGGCCAATCAAACAGCGAGAGCAACAGCACAACGTCAGGGCGTGCTCTCTGTAGTTGATAGTCGGCATTCGCCGTCTCGCTAGTGCGTGCTCCTGCGCTGGCTAGTCTTATCAAGCGCAAAAAGCACGCCAGTGACGCTGCGCTTTTGCGCTGTTTGATTGACCCTTCGGTTCATAACATAGGCCGCGCTCGGACCTAAGCTGAAACAAAGTATAGAGTGAAATTTTTAAAACGTTGAATATGAGGCAAATGAACAGATCAACTTTATTTTGAAGTTTATTATCGTGCTTATTATGACATTACACAATAAATGGAATCCAGAAAACTCAGCAGGCATTAATCTAAGTGCATAGAAACTTTGGCACGTTCCAACAGGGCAGAAGACTAATGAGAACAACAGAACTGATGCAGAAAATCTGCAATAGATACGACACAGGACGCTAAGCACATTATATAAGGGAACGCAAAGGATTTCCAACATACGCAGTTGCATGGATTTGAAAGAGAGGATTAAGAATGGTGATAACAATGGACAATGAATATTATTGCCGCGCGCGCAGCTGGCCAAGTAGGCAGCGCAGCGCGTGGCCTAACGGTTATAGTGCCCGCCTCCCACGCGGAAAGGCACGGTTTGATTCCTGGGAGCGGCGCAACTTTTGTTTATTCCAGCAAAAAAATGTTCTGGTAAATTAGAGAATACTGTTGCGTGTTGGAGGTACGAATACTCTACGCGTCGAACCTCCTACGCCGATCATTCCAGAAGCCCAGGCGTGTTGTTGGGGCCGCGTGGTTGTCCGGGCACCTTGGTGCGGCAGGGAGCCGAGCCAGGGCAGGAACTCATGCGTGGAAGCCGGAATCGGGAAGGACCAGGGAGCAGGAGGGGTGTCTGCATAACTATTTATATGTACATATGAACAGGTTGCATCATCTGACGGGAGAACACTAGAGAACACAAAGTAGCAGCCGCCTGCTGCTGCTTTTATAGCGTCACTTTTCCCCACATCCCTAGTAGGGAATCCCTATCGTCCCTGCCTTGACCAAGCGGCATGGTCAGTTGGTCAGTCTTCGTCACGTTAGGCACGCCCCTTCCCTCTCCCTCACACACCGCCACGCACGTCACGCACACCGAGGGCCAGACGTCTTTGGTCGGTCACCGGCACCGTCCAAGTCCGGATGGGGCAAACATATTAGGGAGCTCTCGTAGACCGCGTTCTCCCCTCCGCTAAGCTCCGCTAAGCCCTCCGCAACGAAGAAGCCGCTGCCGCGCCTGCGCGCCAATGGCCTTGGCTGTAGAAACCCGGATCTCGTAGCGGGTTGCGGGAGAGCGTTGCGGGACAGCGGAAACGATCTACGAAAACTCCCTATTATTACCCCAGGTGCAGATCTCGGTTTCCGCGCGCGCTAAGGAGATAATCCCATTAGCGATTTAAGCGGGAAAAACGGGCACAGGGCCCCCTTCTTTGTCCAGGGCGTCCCAAGACTGTCGACGGCGCCGTGCATCGAGGCGAGACAGAGGCAGCAGGGGAGGGGGCCGGAAGTAGGGACGCGCCGGTCAACTCGATGATCCCCTTTAACCAAGATGCGTTGGCGACCCTACACTCTAAGAAAAAAAGGAGGAGAAAGGTAGCAACGGCGACTTTTCCTCCTTGTTGTGGTCAAGTTGCCCAGAGAAGGGAGGAACGGAAGTTTGGATGAATGGAGGACGTCCAGTTCCTCCCTGTTCAGTTGGCGCAGGGGTAGAAAATCGCACTACTGACCAAGTGGTCGAAGGTTCGATCCCTGGAAGGAGCGGTGTTTTTTTGTTTTTTTTTCGTTAAGTTTTTTTTATTTTTTATTTACCAAAACAGGCAAAAACAAACCCAGACCGATGGAAGGAAAATTAAAGTCCTTATTAATCCACCGACGCCAAGGAAAACTATACAAATATCATTGCTACAAGGTTCATCAGCGCGCTGTTTGATAGACAAGATTTGGGCACCCAGGTTGGATCTAAGCCGTTTACGCAGGGGCCAAGACGACGAGGTCGGTCCTTCAGTCGTTTCTTTTGCCGCGGCGTTTTTGACATTCACAAAGAAAGAAGTTTAAACACATCCGTCATAAACCGATAAGCTTCGAAACGATGCCGACACTGCTACGTACACTGGGCGGCTGCGATCAGCTGTGATAGCGGCGGGCTTCGGGCCTCGGCTTCTTCGGCCACATTTCGTAACTCGGCTGCCTCGGCCGCCTCGACTGCCGGGCCCTGACCCTGCACTCTAAGAAAAAATGGAGGTAAAAGGTAGAAACGGCGCGTCTTTCTCCCTTCTACTGGCGCGCCCCCAAGCGGACTCGAGAAGAAGGGAGGCATCTTCTTTCGGTTTCGTTCTTCGAGCACGTCGCGCACGTTGTTAAATAAATGTTGTTGAGTTGATTGAGCTTCAGCGGCAGCGAAGGCCGCCGTTAATTCCGTCTTCTAGTCCAAACGTGCAGAACATTTCGGTTGCATTGACGTTTTTACCCCTTTTTTTTTTCAAACGAACAAATGAAGCCGCTAGAAACAGCGAAGTTCCGGAGCAGTGCCAGCAGCGCTACGTACACTGGGTAAGATGGCCGTCTCTGGATTGCGGGAGGTATGCGGAACTACAGTAGCGGAACCACGCGAAACTGTAGCGACGTTTTCGACGTTATGGAAATCGCAGGAACTGTGTCCAAGGCAGGCAGGTTTTCCTGCCGGCTGCCTGGGTGCCTTCCGTGCTGAGTTCGGTTCTGTTTTCCCGTGCCGAGTGGCAACCGGCGTTCAACGTGGTTCTGTATTTCTGCGTGTCAGCAACATAGCAGCAACATCGTGATGGTAGTGTTGTGCGTAGTGAACAGAAGACTGGAATTATCGCCGATGTGACCGTGTGTTCGCGTATCAGTGGTGTAACAACAAGATGAGATGACGTAAACTGCCGGGCATTGATGCCGCTGGTCGGGCCCTGATCGGAGGGGGCGGGGTGTCGCAGGTTGACATTCCCTTTACATTAAAGAGTTTAAGACCACTTGAGAAATTAGGTGCAGTCGATCGACGTGCGGATAATCATGTTGGAACGCTGGTCTGAACGGTAAGCTCCTATCGTACAGTGGCTAATGTGACTGTCGCTCCCCGAGAGCGATTGCGCTCTGATGAAAAGACTGAACAGTACGAAATAATGACGGAAAGTACTATATTTACAATAAAATTTTAGCATAAAAAAGGTAAAATCGAAAAAAAAAGCTATCCTTTATTTTGCTGTTTAAATATACTACGGTTCCTGGAGAAACTGCCCTCCAAGTGGCGCGCTGGGATGAGCGATAGACGTTTTCGAGCTCGCCACGGGGTAGCTCCGTACACTTAACACCTGCCGCAAGTCGCGGCTTTGACTGCATTCAAGCTAATCGAAAAGCGATCTCTCTGCCCGTGAAGCATCACTTCCAGCTGAGTGAATATCCGCTCTACACAGATTAATTCAAGACGGCAATTGCAGCCGTGCGCGAACAGTACAAATAGAAAAACAAACACTACAATAGAAATACTGGCTAGGAAGTGCCGTGTGGGGAAACAAACCCAGGCTTGGAACCGCATTGGAGCGGCTCGATTTATTGGCTTTCAAACAATTACGGCATGATCGAGCGTTTTCTTTTTAATAAGAGATTCATCCCCTGAGCCATTAAAAATACTCTCAGATGTATGACATTGCTGGAAAAAAATCAACATGCTGGGAATATTTTTTATTGCATACGGAGTCACCGAAAAATTCCGTACGTTCAAAACGACCACTATAAAAGACGGAAACGCAGAGCTCGGGCGTAGTGATCGGGTCAGTGTGCTGTTGTATTGCTGTTTGTGTGCTGTTGTAGTGATGTTTGTATGTATGTGTACGCGCTATATGTATGTTCAGCTGATGCTTGTACCGAAGAACGCGTATTGTGTCTACCTGTGTGAAATAGAGGGTCCCGAAGCGCAATGGTGGTGTCAGAAAATAAAATATTTTTTGTAGAACATGAATTTGGCGGTACCTAGCGCCACCTAGCCTAGCTACTTGCGATCAATCTGCTTGACCCTGCCATCTGGTGGAAGCGATTTAACCTCCTTTTACTCTACGCGGCTACGCCATAATTTCGTGCTACCGTGCTGAAACGAGCCAAGAGGCTGCTTCGGATTTGCTTTTTTGAGAGCGGCTTTTGGTTTTGCGGGCGAATGGTTTACCACTCCTTCGTGATGTGCGGTTGACGCAACGGTTGACGAAGGAATTGTGGCTCGAGGAATAGCAAAGGTAAGACAAAGTGCGCGAACTGGGTGCCGGTTGTCTCCGTTTAACATCGCAGTGCTGGCGATGAGACGACTGAGTGACTGCATGCTTTCGAAACGCAAGTTTCTTTACCTGCAGGGGAAGCCGGCTTCGGAAATAAATACAGTTCGCGGAAAGCTCGTGTTACGTTTTTATTTGCTGCTCCTCTCGCTCCGTACAATAGACTTCGTGTTCTCGTTAAGCCTTATTGAGCTCGATTTGCTCGATTCGTGGCCGCCATGTTGAGATGTAGGCGACGGAGGAACTTTTGCTCCCCTGCTTTAGGGACGAAAGTTCCTCCATTTCTGAAGGAACATATGTGTCAAGAGCGTTCCTCCCTTTAGGGAGGACTATACTGACCCTTTTTTCTATGAGTGTATGTCGCCTTTCGCTTCGTTTCCGGGCACAGCTGACCGGGAGCCACGTGGCGACGATACTTGAGGCGTTCACCGGCGCCGGTTGGATTAGCCAGGGAAGGTCGTTTCCTGAAGCCTTTCGCAACAGTGGTACATAAGGAACTTCGTGTGGCGAGCCAATGTCAGTTTCGCCCCAGCCTTCGATTCTTCTGTTACGCCGACTTCGATGCCCGCGACGCTCTGCTGTTATCTTCTGTTTCCTTCTTATTTTGGGCACACGTTCGCCCCATTAAACGTTTCAGGTCTTTCATTTATTTTCTTTGTTTCACTTGTCATTTGTGACAGTTTGGTGAAGGTGCGGGTTACCGCGATGTCCGTGCAGCACTCCCTCCGAGGTCCCGCAGTGCAAGTCCGAGCCCAAGCCTCCGAGGATCCAGCGAAGACCAGACCGAGAGTCCGATCAAGTCGCCGCAACCTTTCCTACCCCCGGATTTAAGACCCTTAGCCACCCAAGACCAAGCCGAAGAAGACCAACGATGGCCAACCAGGCGCAGGCCCCGGCCACATCCGCCGTCGCATACCTGCCCGTCGCCCCCAGAACTCCGACGCCTTTCCACTGAGACGTCCACGAGGACATTGAAGACTGGCTGCAACACTATCAACGTGTAGCCCGCCACAACTGATGACTGAGGAAATGCCTCCACAATCTCTACTTCGTGCTTGAAGGAACTGCGAGGCACTGAGTTTGGAAAACCATGAATCGTCCTTCACTACGTGCCCGAGCCGATCCGGAGGCAGCCGAGAGAAGAAGCTTCGCGTCCTCATGCGTGGCGTGAAGGCTGAAATTTTCGGGGGCCTTGTTCGCAATCTCCGACAACCGTCAACGGTTTTGTGGCTGAAGCCACTAACATCGAGTGCGCTCCGTCGGCCCGGGCAAGCCATTACCATTGACTCGCCGGCGTGACTGCTCCTCCAACCGTCACATCTTGCCGACTGGACCTGAACACCGCCAGTGTTGACGGCCTTCGGGAAATCGTCCGCGACATCGTCCGGGAAGAACCCCGCAAGATGCTCCCTACCGCGGTTCACCCATTCCTTCTGTCGCTCGCCGAGGTTGTTCGAGAGGAAGTTCGCAGAGCCTTCCAAGTTGAAGTCCCGATCAACACGACGACGCCAGAGGAACCGCCGTTGAGCTACGCCGCCATGGCCCGACGACCTCCGCAAGCTAACGGCCAAGCCACGGCGCCAACCAGGAAAGACTCACCGATGCCGTTGCATCCTCGACACCCGGATGGATAAGTCCAGTATGTCCGCTCGGAACGACTATCACCGAGGAAAACCGACGTGTGGAGGAGGGGCCGATCGACGCCCGTTGCTCTACCACTGCGGGGAAGCCTACCATATCTACCGCCACTGCCCCTACCGGCAAATAGGGCTGCGTGGCTTCCATCCGAACGATCCACGTCCACGCTACGGTAGACGGCCGCGGGAGATCGAAAAATACCTCCGACAACCTCAGTCTCCCCCGCCTGCAGCTCGCCGCCTGTCCCGGTCGCCGTCGCCACGACGTCCAGCTTCGCAAATGCAGCGACCCCGACGTCAAAGCCTGTCGCCCTCGTTCCTCGCCGGGGAAACTAGGCGCGGCCATCCCTGGAGGTGGAGTTGCCGAAGACGACCGACGCCAAGATCATCCACGAACGTCAGAGTGCCTCCATTCAAACACCACTAGAGACCGAAACGACGCTCCTGCAACGGTGAAGAATAACCTACACGTCGTTATCGACGGCTACGACGCGTTGGCTCTCGTCGACACTGGAGCAGACTACCCCGTCCTGAGTGAAAGGCTCTCCCAACGCCTTTGGAGAGTGACGAAGCCGTGGGATGGCCCATAGATACGGACCGCCGGGGGACATCTCACCACGCCAGTTGGAAGATGCACTGCTCGCGTCGAGATCCACGGCGAGACGTGTCCTGTGAAATTCGTCACGCTACAAGACTGTGCCAGAGACGTTATTCTCGGCATGAACGTTCTCTGTGAATGCGACGCTGTCATCAACCTTGGTGAGAACAGCCCCCAAACAGCGTCAGCCGCCGCCCGAGTCGCTGCCGACCACGTGAACCTGCCGCCGCGATCAAGTGTTGTAGTAACCGTCGTGACCGATGCAGCTACCCGCGGCGAAGTTCTTCTGGAGGGAAACCTTCAATTACTCCTGGGAAGAGGAATAGGCATCGCAAAAGAAATAGCTGAACTTCGGGATGGCCCCACTGTAGTCCTCATGACGAACTTCCGAAAGGAAACACATCATCTCACGAAAGGTGCAGCCATGGGCCACGTCGAGGAACTCCGGAACTCCACCGAAATCGCTGCGATTACTGAAGAATCCTCGCCACCTCAGCAAGACAGTTCGTCACCAGCGCAGTTAGACATTGACCCTAAGCTTCCGGGCCCGACAAGGACGGCAGCTGATCGACGTCCTCGCCGAATACACCGACTGCTTGCGACATCGTCGAAGGTACGCCAAACCGCCGTTGCGAAACACCGCATCATTACCGAGGACGACGCGCGCCCTGTGCATCGATCGCTGTACAGAGTCTCCGTAAATAAAAGGGACGTAATCCTGGAGCAAGTTCAAGAGATGCTTAACGACGACATAATCCAGCCTTCAAGCAGTCCGTGGGCCTCTCCAGTCATACTGGATAAGAAGGAGGACGGAACGCTTAGGTTCTGTGTGGACTACCGGCAGCTGAACGTGGTAACAAAAAAATACGTCTATTCACTCCCCCGCATCGACGACACGTTAGACAAGCTGCGCCACTCTCGATACTTTTCATCGATGGACCTGAAGGGCGGCTACTGACAAATCGAAGTGGACGAGCGGGACCGAGAGAAGACAGCTTTCGTCACGCCGGATGGCCTGAACGAGTTCAAGGTGATGCCTTTCGGCCTATGCACGGCGCCAGCAACGTTTCAGCGTGTCATGGGCACCGTACTGGCAGGGCTGAAAGTGGCAGAGTTGTCTCGTCTACCTCGACGACGTCGTAGTGTTTTCCGGCAACTTTGACGAGCACTTGCAACGACTCCGAGCTGTTCTCCAAGCCCTACGGACCACCTGACTCACCCTCAAACCGTCAAAGTGTCACTTCGCTTATGACGAACTGAAGTTCCTAGGTCACATGGTTAGTAACGAAGGTGTTCGCCCGGACCCAGAGAAGACTCGCGCTGTCGCAGCATTTCCAGAGCCGACCGACAAGAAGGCCGTGCGCAGGTTTCTTGGACTCTGTGCCTACTATCGGCGCTTCGTTCGGGATTTCGCAAGGATTTCTGCACCGCTCACAATCCTCACGAAGGACGCCGAGAAGTTCGAATGGGCCGAAGAGCAGCAACAGGCATTTGACGAGCTGAAGCGACGACCCCAGACTCCTCCTGTCCTTGGACATTTCGATCAGGATGCGGAAACCGAGATTCACACGTACGCAAGTAACACAGGACTTGGCGCGGTACTGGTTCAACTACAAGAAGCCACCGAGCGAGTATCGCCTACTCAAGGCGGACACTGTCGAAGGCGGAGAAAAATTACTTCAAGACTGAGAAAAAATGCCTTGCGGTCGTCTGGGCAATCACTGAAGTTTCGTCCGTACTTGTATGGGAGCCTGTTCCGCGTAGCCACTGACCACCATTCGCTCTGCTGGCTTGCCAACCTCAAGCACCCGTCAGGGCGCCTCGCCCGATTGAGTCTCGGACTAAAAGAGTTCAACATGATTGTGGTCTACAAGTCAGGCCGCAAACACAGCGACGCCGACTGCCCGTCTCGAGCGCCCGTCGAACCACCTTTCGACAGCAGCAACGACGATGAAGACGAGTGCACTCTAAAAACAAAAAGGTGTATTATTACTCCCTTTGTCTCATATAATGCACCCCAGAACCTCAGTTCGACGTACAGCGCACTGACGTCTAACTGACGGTACCAACTTACAGAAGAGGCTTGATAGCCGTGTGGCACAACATAATATAATAGCTCATGTTCGCGTTACTGACTACAAAAGAAAAAAATCGGGGTTTTCTTGACCTTACAGCAAAACCTCAGTGTTTGCATTCTATGGTCTTTGATACGTACTTTAGCTGTTTAATAAGTTATATTTTACCGTTATCAACCACTCGTAAAATTTGGGGCCATCGGTTCGACTATAGTGCGCTGTATGTCGAACTGAAGTTTTGGGTGCATTATATGGGGCAAAAGGGTGTAAGGTAATACCCTTTTTTTAGAGTGTGCTTCCTAGACGCGGTGAACACCAACGACATGGCACGACGTCAACGATACGATCCTGAGCTGCGCGCACTAATAGAGCACCTGGAGGGGCACAGGAGTACCATGACACATGTTTTCTAACGAGCCCTGTCAACCTTCGTCATGCGACAAGGTGTACTCTACAATGAGAACTTCAAGGACAACTACTTGTCGTGGCTGCTGGTAATCCCGACCGACCTTCGAGAGGAGATATTCCAAGCCTGCCACGACGACCCGGCGTCCGGACACCTTGGTTACAGCCGCAGACTGGCACGTATTCGTGTAAGGTATTACAGGCCCAAGCTCCCCAAAACCGTCCACCTATACACCAACTCATCTCTGTGACGTCACGGCGCGGTGGTGGCGCGCCGGTCGCACTTCCGGTCTGGGGCTGTGGGCAGAAGTCCCCATGCCAGACGTGTATTCCTGCGTTGTTTTGAAAGGAATCAGACAAAAACCTGCCTTATCGTCAAAACGCCGCGACTGGGGCCGTACCAAAAGTGTCGAGAAAGGTTTGAAGGTCAGTTTTCACGTGCTCGGTTCGTCCGAGAATCTGGATATGTGCCGTGAAAAGGGAAAAGCAGACGCCGTCGGACAACGATTGTTGGGCGGGAAGCACTTTGGGTTGAATTCACGGATACTTGTGGTCATCAGATTTATTTGTTTTGTTCCAACATGAACGCCAGAAAACCGTCAAGTTATGCGGACCACCTGCGGACTACGTTCCGTGCGTCTTCAAGTTCAAACGGCCGCCTGATCGTTCAAACTGTCGTCTGCTCTTTCAAACGTTTCTGCTTGTCGTCTGCTCTCTTAGACGACGCCGGCCCGTAGACCAAAAGTTGGCCCGGTCCTTGCGACAAGAAGTAAGTGCAGGCCTCAAAAGACTTAAATTTAAAGGTTGGTAAGCAGGCTCGTCGTAAACAGTAGATACAAGGAGATGTTGATTATTGTTACCAGCGGCCATCACCGACTTGTTATGCCTGATTCACCTGGTCCGATTCTGCTTGCGATTTTCAGTATTGACGTCGACCATCTCAGCTACGTTTCACGCTTTTGCAGACCGAGCGACGTCGCGACTGAAAATTGCGAGCGAAATCTCATCAGGTGAATCAGGCTTTAGCGTACATTCTGCGGCGTCCACGCGGAATGAATCGCCGCATGTCAGATTATTCACGCGAAGTTTTGCGGTGTAACGAGCCTCGTTAATTTCGCTGACGCCGCTCATGTAGTCAGACATTGCCGGGAAGACGTAGAATCAACAATTCGAATGCGAAAAAGGGCAGGGGGACTCACACTGACGCCGATAACATCGCATTTCAATGGTTTGTTTATGGGCGACGGCGAGCTTGTTGCCCACACCCCCATCGCGCATGCGCGGCGCCGGTGGCGTCCGCTAGGGGCGCTCCGGGCGCTCCGGTTTGTTTGTAAACATGAGTTGGTGTATACACGCGATCATGCCACGAGTGCCAGCGACGCACGAAACCTCCGATGAGGCCGGCCGGACTCCTGCAGCCAATCCCTCCGCCAACTGCCCCCTTCCAGCAAAACGGAATGGATCTACTTACCATTATCCGCCGTCGACGTCGGAAAACCGCTGAATCATCGTCGCCACAGATTATCTCCCGTGGTACGCCGAAACGAAAGCCCTTCCTTCAGGAACTGCTGTGGAAGTCGCGAAGTTTTTATGGAGTTCATCGTCCTCCGGCACGGCGCTCCAGAAGTCCTGATCTCAGACCGTGGATCAGCGTTCATGGTTCAGCTGACGCGAGAAGTCCTTCGCCTCAGCCACACCAGCCACCGTTGCACCACAGCTCACCACCCGCAGACCAACGGGCTGACGGAGAGACTCAACAAGGTCATCGCCGGCATGATCTTCATGTACGTCGACGTGGAGCACAAGACATGCGGATCGAAGTGTTGCCGTACGTTACATTTGCCTACAACACGGCCGCGCAAGAGACCACCGGGGTGACACCCTCTCAACTGGTTCATGGTTCGCAAAGTAACGACAATGCTGGACGCGATGTTACCCCACGAACCTGCTGTTGATGGAAGCGACGACGCCTATGTTGTTGTCCAACGGGCAGAAGAAGTCCGTTAGCTCGCCAGACTCCAGATTAAAGCCCAACAACGCGTCGACACTGGCCGCTACAACCTTCGCCGTCGGGAACTCCACTTCCAGCCCGGAGACAGGGTCTTTGTCTGGACTCCGATTCGAAGCCGTGGTCTCAGCGACAAACTCCTGAAACGGTATTTCGGGCTCTACAAGGTATTTTGTCGACTTGGAGATCTGAACTACGAGATGATGCCCGACGGAACAAGAACATCATCACGCCGCCCATCACGACCTGAAGTCGTCCACGTCGTGCGCCTGAAGCTGTACTACGCTTGTTAGGACTGTGGACCTTATGTATTCCAAATGACTCTTTAGTTTACCGTTCTTTTTATTTGCCTTGTTTTGTTTTGTGTTGCCTCGGGGCGATGCATTTTTTAAAGAGGGGAGTAATGCCGCGCGCGCAGCTGGCCAAGTAGGCAGCGCGTGCGAGGCCTAACGGTTATTGCGCCTGCCTCCCACGCGAAAAGCCAGGATTCGATTCCTGGGAGCGGCGCATTTCTTTGTTTATTCCTGCAATTTAGTGTTCTGGTAAATTCGAGAATCCTGTTGCGTGTTCAAGCTACGAATGTTCTACGCGTCGAACATTCTACGCCGATCATTCCAGAAGCCCATGCGTGTACATAAGGGACTTCGCGTGGCGAGCCAAAGTCAGTTTTGCCCCAGTGTTCGACTCTGCTGTTACGCCGACTTCGACGCCCGCGACGCTCTGCTGTTATTTTCTGTTTCCTTCTTATTTTTGGGCACAAGTTCGCCCCATTAAACGTTTCATTTCTTTCAGCTATTTTCTTTGTTTCACTTGTCATTTGTCACGTAACAATATGACGAGAGTACACAGCTTACGATAGGTAGTTCTCTCTCGTCTTTTTCGGTATCTTTGTCTACGTGGTTGGTCCGGCATTGCACAGCCGGTTCTTTACGCGCGCTTATTGAACCGGCTGCAGCGGACTTGCTGGTAGCGGGCCGCGGACCGGTAGGAGGATTTACGCACACCGGAGTTCGCGGACCCCTGGGCTATGCGTAGCTTCACGCTGCTGACCTCTCTCCTCTCTCATCCACACTGCTGCAAGAGAACGTGGGTTTATCATGCGTCTCATCAGCGTGCGTTCACGCAACTAGCTTGGACACTTCAGGAAGCTAGGCCGGTCTTACAACGTAGCACTCACACGCATTTCAGCTACAGCGTAATCCAGTGTGGCCATACGAGGGCAAAGCGACCCACTCTTTTGTGTGCAGAAAAGGCGAGCACTAGGAAAGCTGCACGGAAGATGTAGGGCAATCGGGGGCGCAGGGAGTTTTGATTAGCACCATCCCCTTGTCATAAGGCGTGAATGGCTACAGCGGCTCCCCAGGCGCGTCTACGACTCTGCTCTGCAAAGATGAGCCTGCAAAAGAAAAGTCAGGCCACGGGTAGATGCCTTTGTCATTTTGCCGCGTGAAAGTCACTTTCATCGGCCAGCTTGAAGGTAAACGTTTGTTTGGCAGCCAGGTAGTTCAGGACTACGAACGATTGAACATTTTATTATCCTATGTTTATGGCATACAACGATAGGTTTAGATTGTCGTCGGAGGGGAAGTAAATTCGCCTAATTGAATCGTGAAACAGCAAGGTGTCCTCGTAACCAGACGATACTCATTAGAAGTATTCAATCTGCTGGTAAACGATTACTGTTTGAAGTATTTTGTCATCATCTGATTACTTTTATTAGATTGCAATCACGAGAGTATTAAGATTAACTTACAACCGATTCTATGGTCCCCCCCCCCCCGGGCCTTCCCGCGGTTTGCGGAGTCTTAGATGACATAGAGTTGTTCAAAATCTTGGACACACAGTGCGTGGTGACTACCAAGCATCTTATTAATGCGAAAGCACTAACGGTCCCATGGAGCGAGCCGACGTCATCAGCCACGCCAAACGGCATATAAATTCACCTCTCTAAAGGGAGCGAAGTGATGGATTATCCTCCTATTGGCTGGCGCGCGTCATCAAGAAACGAGGCTCCCATTGGCTATCGTGCGGCGTGGTTCCAAAAGCCGCCACAAGTGAAGCACTCTTCATGGCGGCGCAGGGCACGCGGCGGCCCGGCGATGTGCAGCGGTGCGATGCGAGCCTGGCCGCCTGGCCACAGAGCCCGTTCGGGCGATCTCGGAGAAGGTTGTACAGCCGAGCTCAGCGCGGCTCACGAGAGCGCACGCTCGGCCGTCGGCAGCTACCTCGACAGTACTGAAACGTGGCTGCCCACGCCCACTACGCCGGAGACGAACTAAGGGAGCAGAAGAACAACATTCATGCTTTCGCATTGACAACTCATTAGAAGTGCTTAGGTGTCCTCGGACATTTTTTTTTTTGTTCCACAGTAAGAGCGCTAAGATCAAAACACACAGAAAAAGCATGATATATATTCATAGCTTAAGCTGTCAGTCGCTATGCTCACGGCATTTACAACTTTTGAAATGCTACAATTTATCCGCTGCATCAGCTTCTAAATTTCGCAAAACCTTAAAATTATACGATTTTTACCGAGCTGTGAAAATGGAGGTTGATTTTTTTTTTGTCTGGACATTTTGTAAAGTTTTTTTGGTTACCGAGTAGGGACCCTGAAATCTGAGTTCTCTGCAAAAACCTTTCTGTGCGAAGTTGGATAGTTCACGAGCATCTGCGCCTTTATTCAACGCTCAAACAGTCAGGGTGTCGAACCGGTCATTATTTCGGCTTGGTTCGGGTTCGGGTTCAGTAGCATTGTATTTCGTTCCGGTTCGGTTCCGGTTTAGGGTAGCGCACATTAAATCACTCCGGTTACCGGTTTTAATAAGCGCGAGTCGGTTCGAACCGATTCCTAACTCGACCTTTGAATATTGACCGAGCACTTCCTGCAGCCTTTTCTGTGCACGAGATACTTGCAACAGACTCATCTCAATACTACTCCCTCTTCAAGCAGATATAAAAACTCTGCACAGAGATGTGCGCAAAAGACAACATTAATGTGGCAGGGCTATTACTTGTATGTTACTGTTCTTAAGTGAACTAAATATAAGCGATCGGCTTTCCATTTCTATGGTTTCTTTTGCACACGCAGCTGTGCAGTATTTCAAACTCTGCCAGGAGAGGGCGTATTTTCGGGACGGGTCTATAGACCTTTGCAAGAAAGAGCTCTCTTGCCGCCGCCATTTTGCGAATCGAGCGACCCCTATCAGCCAGAAATTTCTGCCACCCGCCTGAGCTGTGGAAACCCGGTCAGCGTGACTCCCCACCTGCATTGTGCATTCGGAGCTCGCCGGCTTTTCATGAAAGTTTTACTCTATTTGCCTGTTTGGTATGCTTACCCTTTGTGTGTTATCTTCCACTGTGAGAACAAGGGAATACCAGGGCTCGTAGCCTGCTCGACCTTCGCAGGAAACGAACGAAGAGAGCGAACGTCAAGCAGCCCGCGACGCGGGCAGTTCGACGTTCTTGGAGGATTATTTCCGTTGAGATAATCTCCAAAAAGCCCTCCCGGCTATGTTCCGGGTCTTCGCGAAAAATAGCTGATAGGGTCGGGTCCGGGGTGTGGCGACGGAATAGACACGTTCGTTCATTTGCTTTGAAGCTGTGCAAAAGAGCACCTTTCTTCTACATGTGCCCCAAAACACGCCGGATTCCGTCCGATAGTCGTGAAGTGACTATCGTCGACACTGTAAATTGGAAGTGTATGGTGCCGTAGAAAGATCAACATAAAATGAAACAAACATTCCAGTTGCATTTGTCCTGTCGCGCACGGAGTCACCAAAACAAGTTTGATTTCTTTGTTTTTGTTACCAAAAATAGTACAATGCATTCTTAAAAACCCCGAGAAATTCTATTCGCCATAGAACACAAAATAAAAAATAGAACGCGGCAATTTAGCCTCCACCAGCGTCCGGAAGTGCGCCTACGCAGGCTGCCACAGCCCACTGACTAGAAAACCCACAGCCCAGCGCAGTCGGGCAACACTGGCTACCCTCTCAAAACCAGGAACGCGCGCTGTAAATCGCTTCGTTCGAGACTGCCGCTGGAAAGGTCTATAGACCTTTCCAAAAGAAGCTTGTGGCCGGTGCCATCTTTAGTATTCGTTTTCCGAAGTGAAAAACACGCACGTTCTGGGCTGTGAAGATCACAAGCTGGGCTGTGATTTTTAAGGAGTAAAAATATCTCTAGCTAGATCGCTATAAGCGTGTTTTGTATATTTAAATGGCGTAGAAGATAATAACTCGTCTTTCTAAAACGGTTAATTAAAAAAACAAAAAAAAACTATGAATTTCAAATTAGAACCAAGACCTTAGTTGTCATCATCACTGCCACGGGGCATCAAGTGAAAATATCGCATGCCGCATTGGCTGCTGCCGCGTCAAACGTCTTCGAATTGCTCCGAGTTGCCTGCTTGTTTCGAGCCAAGACCCGATCTCAGCAGTTCGTGTCGATCTATGGAATGCTAGGGAACAATCCGCGCCTAACCCCAAAATTGCTGCGAAAGTTGCCCCGTCTGAAGTGGGCCTTACTGTCGCCGTCGGCGTAGCCCGAGGAGGAGGGAAGGCTATGGTGGAGGAGGGGATTGCACGTTCCACGATGTCAGTTGTTACGCAACTGTGCAGTTGTTCAGACATGTTAATAATCGGCTCGTGACTTTCGAAAGGTGTCTATACTCAACTTCTCACCGGATGATCTAGGTCAAGGTTGAAACTATTCATACGGAATAAGCCCACTTACAAGAAAAATTGGTCACTTCATAGGCGTACTCTGCTCCATAAATATCCGATGGACTACGTGTGGGTGGCACAATAAATCAGAAAGCAGGAAGGGAAAGGGGTGGTTACCGGTTTGCGGATTCGCGCTTGAGAGTAGCGTAAACTGCGCGTGCCGCAGAGGAAACTAGCTTGGCGTTCGACCGCTATCCAGAGCGATGAGCGATGATTGTGGAATCACGGCTGATAGAGCGGCCTCTATAGCAGTTTCGATCAGACAGGAGCGCGTCGAGTTGAAGCAAGCAATCGAGGAAGCCACCAGATGTGAAATTGCTGCAGAAAGCACTATTGTTGGTTGTCTATGAAATGCCGTAGCATTCGTCTAGAACAACCTCAGGGACGGCGTCTAAGACGACGTCGAGGACGACATCCTAGAGGATGAAATCAAAGACGATATCCAGCAGGTCCTCTAGGGCGATACCAAGGACGACCTCCGGAGGACGTCAAGGAAGACGTTTAGAACGACCTCTAGGGCGACCACTAGGACGACGTCAAGCTCGTCAGATCCTTTGAAGAGGGTGCGAATGTGTAGGAGTGTGAGAATGTGAGATGAAACTGTCTGCTGCGCATACCTACTGCGCGTTAAGGGGCCAGAAAGTCCGAGAAATTCGGCTGTGGTAGCAAAAGAATGCTACCGGATTAAACGGACGAGCGTGCGCACTACGCGGTTTACGGCGGCAGTCACGGCGTGCCGCCAGCAGCGCGGCGATGCAGATCGGTCTGATGCAGATACAGTCTAATGAACACATCTGAGAAGAAATCCGCTGCCGCGGGAGCGGATCCCGCTCCCGGCGGCGGCGGCGACGGGCGGGTTGCGTTTACATCCTATTTCCCTCGAGCGGCGGCGGCGGCGCCGGCTGCGGCAGCTATTCTCGTAACATCCCGTCAAGTATGACTTGAGAAGGCGCGAGAGTTCCCACCTCTCGGCCGTCTCTCCCGGGCGCTGCTGCTACTGCTGCTCCCGGAAGTCGTGACGTAGGCAGCGTCGCGCTGCGCAAGAATGTGCACTTCCGGTCAGCGAAACGCCTCGTTCCGGCGGCAGAAATAGGTCCCGGACCTAAACGGCTCTCCGCCGCGTTTTCCGCCCAGCGTTTCGCCCCAGCGGCTTAAAGCTGGGCGGATTCGCTGGCGGATCCTGCAAGTAGTAAAACGTACCATAAGGACACTGAGTAAGGAAGGTAGCGACAACATCACCCTCCTCCTCTGAGGAGCACACTTCTTATCTTTATTTTATTTTTTTCACTTTCGCACTTGCGCATGAACGGTAGCGCCGCCTGTATCACTCCAAGATAGCGCGGGGCCTTATGCTATTACAAAACTTATACGCGGAATAAAGAGCCCTTTCACGGTACATCCTCTGCGTTCAAGTGGATGAACCGCGAAGAATATGATCGAAGAAAGACGATGGAGGGCGTGACGTTACACCTTTGGCGTTACTTCATTAGACGGCAACACTCCCTTACCCGTGCACGCTCCTTTGTCTTCATGTCTTGCTCTTTCTTATAATGTTTTGCTATTATAATATTTCTCCTCTTATAAAGGCACTTTAGATCGTTCGGCGCTCCGGCGTTATCTGTGTGAAGTCACTTCCGTGCCCATATTTTCGTGACATCGAACTCCCAACTTTGCATCCCCTTCCAAGCGCGGAGAAAGACGTAGTTCCAAATACGATATAGCTTCGCCAATACTGGAAACTCCTCCGAAAACCTATGGGAGCGGCGGCGAACGTGACAGTGGCGCCTCTGGCGGACTCGGAGTCTACGGAAGCAGACGATGCAATGGAAAAGTGTAGGCTGCGCGACGTCCTCGAGATTTGCGTGCCCCGTTTCGTCACCCCAACAGCAGAAAAATGGAATTATGGTCAGTCCGTTTGCAAAAGCGGAATTCACTGATCGCTACTGCAGCGATAAACAAATAACAACGCGTGCATAAAGAGAGATAGAGCGGTTTTTTGGAGGCCTCAAACGCCACTGAGGGGGGATCACGCGCCTTTGAAGAGCATTTGGGAAGCGGGAAAAAAAGGCGCTTAGCTACTCGAACCACGCCATAACAGGTTACTGTTTATCGGTTACAAACTGCGTTGTCACAATTTCTTACCTGAATAGGTGATTACTAAAACGTCCGCAAACAACATGTTAAAATTACCAGAGCAAGCGCACAATCCTCTGCAGCATTACAAGAACAAAAGGTAACGAGAAAAAGGACCGTGCAAACACTTTCCGAACTTTGCAGAAAAGATGGGGTCCCCATCTCAACCTAAAATTAAAAAGAAATATGGGGAACAGTCGCGAACAACGGCGAATGAAACGAGGAAGTTAGCTGATGATACAAAGATACAAATCACCCAGCAAAGACCTCCTTCAACGACAACGATCGCACGGGGCGTCGGTAGGAGCGTTGGTGTTGAGTCCACATAAACAAAGCAAAAGCAACACGACAAAACTAAAAAAATAGCTTTTTTTCAGCTGCACGTTCCACGTTTGTTAATTTGCTTTCGCGGCGTTCGCAGGAACTAAGAACAGAACAGAGGAAAGGAATAAGGTAGTCCATCTCACACTGCCCCGTAAATAAAAGTCGCACGCTGCAATCTGCTTCGTGCTAGCAATGTGTGACCTGTTTTTGCTTTCACATTTCTTTTCTCAGAGGACACCAACCTAGAAAGTTAAAAGAAAAACAATGTCGACACAACTAGGGAAAGTACTAATAAAAGAGAACACCTTAATTAATAAGCATGATTTCTATATACTTAACTGCTAGGTGCTTTGCTCTGCACGTGAGTGATCTCGGTGAATAGCGGCGGCGCGGCGATACGTGGAAAACAATCGCGCAACTCAGGCTCTTGAAGGAAGCGTATACGAAGGAACTCTACATCCGCACGTAGCGCAGTGCTCGACTCTGTGGCGGGCATTTTGGTGGTGCACGTGCCCTGCGCACCTTCAGAAGGGAGAGGAACAAGCGCTATTTAAAACAAGTGCTCCGCTTTGCTCCGAACGAACGGGGAGCAAGCATGCATGCCAAAGGCCTGCTGAAGAAGGCGAGAAATACGCTCCATCTAGATTGGCCTTGGCACGCTGCCGCCGCGTTCGGCGGCTGCGTACTAAGCGTTCCCTTGCAGGCGTCCGGCCCTGCAAGGGAACGCCACCATTCATCATGCAAGTGTAAATATCCTTACACATGTCATGCAGCTACTCTTAAGGCACATAGAACCTCCTTGCTGTGCGTCATAAGGAACATCTTGAAATTTAGACCACTTTATCGAAGCCATTGATTCTTCGGAGAACAATGTTTAGATCACCATCAATATATTCTTCAGTAATAAAATAGATTGCGATGGAAGAAACGAACCCTTTAATCCAGAAACTTCAAAACTGCTATGGTAAAACAAGAATGATGTTCCTCAAAAGGGTATTTTGATTGTTTTAACTGCTTGTTTGAACATACGGCTCAATATGGGAACAGGGACCTGCAATCCAGAAATCGTCGTCGAATTATGTCCCTCGCTTAACAAGAAATGTTTAGAAAACTCTATGTAACTGCCCGAATAGAGAAGGGTAGTTCATATCGAGGATATAACAAACACCGAAAAGAAGGACCGACGTCTTAAGGTCCGACAGAGGATCAGGGTCGAGCAGGGGTCAGCCTGGAACCAGCCGGATCGGGGTCCGGCTGATTCCAGAGCAGTAATACGCCTTGCAAGTGGGCGCATTTCGGTCTTCTGCGCATGGAAAAGGAGGTGGTGAAGGTGGGAGAGGAGGTTATACTAAGCTGCGCCTCCTCGGGGGGGGGGGGGGGGGTCGCGGATGTAAACATTTCGGCGTCGGCAATGGCGGGCGTGCTGTAGCAGCTGTGGCTGTAACCGTGAGTCCTTCGCGTAATTGCTAATTTAAAAAAAAAAAGAATGTTCTGCTTTTGTTTTGTGTGATTTAGAGGTCGGCTCCGATTAGGCGCTGTCCACGGGACAGCGTTACCAGGGGAAATGAAAACGTGCTGAGTCTTCAAATGTGGTGGGCGCATTCACGACGGTGTGCCGCATTTCAAATTTGTGGGAGGATTGACAGATTGAGAGCTCTTTCTTGATTCGGTGGATGGTGGTGCATGTTCGTTCTTAGTTGGTGGAGGAATTTGTCTGGTTAATTCTGATAGCGGACGAGACTCTAGCCTATTAAATAGGTGTGTGGTTCTCTGCACCTTGCACCCTTCTTACAAGGGACAGGCGGCTCCTAGCCGCACGAAACAGATCAATAACAGGTCCGTGATGCCCTTAGATGTACGGGGCCGCACGCACGCTACACTGAAGGAAGCAGCGTGTTTTTATCCCTGTCTGTTAAAAAAGTAAGCTTAGAAAAAAGTAACTTGAGCATATACAGAGGGCTAATTGAAGTTCATCAAATTACCCCGAGCATGTCTTCGTCTGTTAAAAAAACAGGGCATAAGAAATTTAAGTTTCCATAAAATTTCGCCAAAACTAAAAGCAATAATTACTTCTTGGTGTCACCGAGACACAACTTCCGCGATACGCTCGGCGCCGTACACGAAAAGAGGGAACGTGCGGACGCTAACCACCCCGTTCTCGGTTGTTAGCAAACAAACCTCGGCGCGTCGGCCACCTCGCCCAGTGAGTCCTTTGGCTTCGCTCCTTGATACGTGTCTGCTAGTTGTTAGAGAAAAACACATTGTATTGCTCGAGTTATTTCGTCTGTCCTCTCTGAAAGGCGAAGTCGAGCTCGCTCGTAATGGTAAGGCAGTTGTTGAATAGCAGACGACGTTGCAAAAGAGCAGATGACGCTCAGATAGGGGGTTCTCGGCGACCCTCTATCTTTCCGCTCGAGCCAATCAGAGCTCGGCGTCTTTCTGACGTCACCAGAACCCTTGCACAAGAAGCAGACGAACTTGCTCTCCGCATAGGCTTAATTTGAGGCCCAGAACGCTTTTGGCCCGCGGCATCGTGTTTACCAATCCTGGGACATCCTCTTATAAATATAGTACCATGGTGAAATACGCCAAAATAACAAGGAAGAAAACGAAGGGAGAACTATACTTCGTTTCACCTTCCGTCCAGACCCAGCCGATGCTACGAGATTATATGACGAATCACATAGCGTCAAAAGGGCACCATCATGGTGTTCGTAATGGTTCTCTCTGTGTTTTTCATCGCTGAACCAATCATAAACAGAACAAGCCTAGTGATTTGCACTTTTGACGCTGCTTGATTGGTCCCGTTTCCTCGTAGCATCCGCTGCGTCTGGACGGAAGGTGAAACGAAGTATAGACAGGACGCGGCGTAACTTTCCAACTGCATTGTTTATTTCGATGACAGAACTGTAAATGCCCTCACAGGATGAAAAACAGTTTTAATTCTCGACTCAGCAGACTTGAAGAGGCAGGGTTCCCCCGTCATGTTCTTCGAGATGTTTCAGAAACCTTAGCTAAAAAGATGAAAAAAGACAACCGCGCAGTGTGCGAAAGGGCTCCCAGGAGGGTAGTCAGGCCTGTTGTCTTGCCTTACATTCACAAGATGTCCCACAATCTGAAGAAGGTGGCCCATCGCTTTGACATACCAGTCGTTTTTTCTGCACCGAATAAACTATCTTCGCTCTGTAAGAGGATAAGCAGATTGGGAGAAGAACCGGATGCGCCGCAAGAGCCGTGCAAAAAACGACATGTCACTAAGTTCCGCGAGTGCGCCACCCGAGTCACGTACAAAATCCCCCTGTCATGTGGTAAGGTGTATGTTGGCCAGACGGGGAGGTGCATTAATGATAGGGTCAGAGAGCATGCATTGGCGATCAGGCAGTCCCCGTCTGGCCACTTAGCAGTCCACTGTGACCGCTGCGAATCTGGGCCCAACTCGGGAAAGTGCAGCCCCATTTTTGGTGACACATGTGTTACGGGACATTATAAAAGAAAAACGGCCAGAGAAATCCACGAGGCCTTCCTGATTAGGTCCCACCATGACAATTCTTGTGTAAGCGCTCCCTCTTTGTTCTTGACTGATAAAGAATTTTACTATCTGAACAACCAATGACGCTGGCAATTGAGAGGTGGGTGTGTTTTTAGACCATCTCTTTGGTGTTCTGCCAAGTGCGCCCGCTTTTATATTTTTACAGTTCTGTCATCGAAATAAACAATTCAGTTGAAAGTTACGCCGCGTCCTGTCTAGTTCTCCCTTCGTTTTCGTCCTTGTTGTTTTGGCGTATTCCACCATGATGCAAAACCAACTAGCCCAACTAGCCATCCTTAAATATAGTAACCCCAAACTATAATAGAAAGCTTACCATTTACCTTCATCCACTCAGCAATATATAGGCCGCATTTATTGACGACTCCGTGAAATATACGTCACCAAGCGGCAAGAATAAAAAACTGGGGTGGCAAGTTTGTTCATTAGCCTTCAGATCGAGTCAGATAGTAACAGCACTTGGCGCTCTAAAGAGGAAGCCTTGAAAGTGGGTTCGAAAACACGTGATTAATATTGTCAATACGTCAGTCTTGTAAACCAATACTACTTCTTTTTTTACGATGTGGTAATTGGCCATGTATTGCAATTGAGAACTTTAATTTTGTTACAGGACTTCCTCTCGAACTACATAGGTTTGAGTTAAACGTAATATAAACAAAAACAATTTTTAGGCGTATTAAGCATAGTATATTGTGCGCAAGTAAGTTGGCACACGGGCGTCCTAGTGATGGCGCGATGGTTCACGTGAACTTTATCCGCATTAAAGCTTTACTTCAAGCGGCATAGCACACTTGTAAAGATTTTAAGCTTTAGTGAGGTAACAAGTACCGTCTTGAAAAAATAATTGAATTAAGAACTGCGACGGTGCCGTCGTTGAAGTGAGCGACGCGCGTTGCCGCAAGTCGACCGAGTCAATAATGTGTTTCAATATTAGTAGGAAACGCAAGCAATGTGCGTTCGCCTTAGCGGTGCGTGTTCCAACCTGCTCAGGAGCAAAGTTCAAATTGCGTCTCGGATTGGCGCATAACGACGATTCGGATGTGCAGCATGGAGCACGAAACACCAACACAAACGCACAGAGCTGGAGTTTCCTCCAATACGCAATACTAAAACTTTCCAATATCGCTCGATGAACGCACTAAACCTCCACGAACGGGTTCAGCTTCTGCCAATACAAGGCTCTTGGTCCCCACGGCAAGTGCATCAGCTGCTGTGATTGTTGTCTCAACTTCACGTCCCGAGAGTTACGAAACATTGCGAGGACAACTTCAAATTTTCAGTAGTCCTTGTTGCTTTTGTTTGTTTGTTTTCGCCGGAAAAGCCAACTCCACGGTGGCCATCTCCATGCCTTCTCTAATATTTACGCGGCGAGAGGATTTTTTTGGGAAAAGGAGCCGTAGAGAGAAAAGCGCAGCTCATTCTGCCGACTGTCAGCAGTTCAAAGAGGAACGCGCCCCCAACGCCTGGACGCCTTCTCAACGCGCGCACCAACAGAGCAGTTGAAGTGACTGTGTTTATTGTCAATTATGCGCTGCAATACTGCTTCGCACTGCAGTCCTACAGTGTTGTACAAGTTCACTGTACGTACGACTTTAGTACGTACTCAGCAGGGGCGGATTTAGAGGGAGGTCCGGATGTCCTGACCCCCTCTTGATTTCTGCATGTGTAAAACTTAGGGCGTCAAACGAGGGGGAGGGGAGGGGGTTCCTAAGCATATGGTACGCTGACCAACACCTGACCCCCCTCCCCCCCCCCCCAGGGGCGGATGAAGGAATTTCCTGAGGGGGGGGGGGGGACCAGGTGCATGCTGGTCAGCGTACATATGTTTAGGAATCCCCTCCCCCTCTCCTTCGTTTTACGCCCTACATTTTACACATGCAGAAATTAAGAGGGGGTCAGGACATTCCGACCCCCTCTAAATCCGGCCCTGCCCCCCCCCCCTCAGGAAATTCCTGCATCCGCCCCTGACCGCCGTGACGTCTGACAATGCTGATTGCCAGCTTCATCGCAGTTAGAAGTTTGGTGGAAGAGGTCCTAGCATTAAAATCTTTTTTTTTCACAATACTGCCAGCCCATTCAAGGGCTAAGGCAGGAGGGGGTAATACAAACACTGAAATCAAATACAACACTGCTTTCAAATATCAACATTCAGAGCAATCTCCAGGATCCGCACCACAAAAATATACACCTCAAGCACCGCTTTCAAAATCAACCTTTGGGAACCTCACCTCAAAAATATACATTCACACATACACCCACAAGAAGGGTCACACTTACAGGTCAAACAATACGCTTATGGCATTCTCGAATTCAGAAAGAGATTCCAGTGCAACGACACTAGCAGGAAGTTTATTCCACAACTCTACCGCCTGAACAAAAAAATGACTGTTTAAAAATATTTATACGGGCATCAATGGCGGTTAAAACTTTCGGGTGGTGCAGGCGATCTAGCCGGTAGCTTTTCGGCTTCACATATTTGGATTTATCAATTCTAATAATGTTGTTGTATATTTGAAAAACCAATTTCAGGCGCTGGAACATTCTTCGGTTTTTTAGTGGCTGCAAACCAGCCTGTCGTTTCAGCGTCGTAACAGATGTAGTACTCCTAAAGTCAGAAAAGATTGAGCGCACTGCCAGTGACTGTACGTTTTCAAGCTCCCTTGAAAGTGTGACCTGCCAGGGATCCCAGACTTCGGATGCGTACTCTAGGGTCGGTCTTACTAGAGCTTTATACGCTAGAGTCTTAACCGAAGGAGGTGTCCTAAACAGCCTTCTTCGCAGATACCAGAGTTTTTTTATTGCCTTGTTTCTTATATAGTCCACATGTTTGTTCCATTTTAGGTCACTCGTGATAATCACGCCCAAGTACTTGTAGCTATCAACTTTGGAAAGCTTAACTGCATCAAGCTCATAATCAAAACACAATGCATTCTTTTTTGTTGTAATATGCATGTATTTAGGTTTTTCCGGTATTTATTTTCATGTTATTTTCGCTGCACCATGCCGAAATATCGGATAAGGTATTATTCAGTTTAATCTGGTCATCCACGGAGGTTATAGGAGTGTATATTATGCAGTCATCAGCAAACATTCTTATTTTTACTGGCCCGTTACTGTTAATAGTAAACAAGCTGTTAACGTATATCAGAAAAAGCAAATGGCCCCAACACAGAACCTTGTGGAACCCCTGAATATACACTTAACAAATCGGAAGGAGTACCACCGATATCTACGAACTGCTGCCGATTTGTAAGGTATGCTCTTATCCATTTTATTAATAATGAAGGAACACCGAGGACAATGAGTACATTAATTAACTTGTGATGAGGTACGCGATCAAACGCTTTTGATAGATCGATAAAAATGGCGTCCACTTGTAAACGATCATTTACATGACGGGATATTTCATGGTAACATTCAATTAGTTGCGTTGTTGTAGATAACCCTCTACGGAAACCGTGTTGATTTCCATTTAGTATGTCATGTTCATCAAGAAAAGATATTAACTGTTTGTTTACAATGTGCTCCAATAATTTACACGACGTGCAAATCAAAGAAATGGGGCGATAATTTTCAATTGAGTCCCGTTTACCATCTTTTTAACTGGTACAACTCTTGCTATTAACCAGTCGTCTGGTATTGCAGATTCCCTGAATGACCTCGAAAAGATACACGTAAAATATTTAGCAACCCATTCAGCATATCTCCTAAGAAACATGTTTGGTAGGCCACCTGGGCCAGTCGATTTTTTTACCTTAAAGGTCCCATGAAACGAATTTCGGGCTGGGATGAATCATTTTAGATTGGGATTTTACTAATAGCACATCGTTCAGTGGGCCAAAAGAAAAAGGTAGAAAGTCAAAAGCCTGACTTTCAGGGCGAAAATTTGAAAACACAGCGGACTATTTCGTACCTCCTCCCCTTCGTAAGCTCTCTGCCTTTTGACTGTGATACATCCGCGGTCCCAAAAGCGCGTCTCCGGGTCCAAACTGACGTCACACGAAGCCGGACCTCACTTCAACCCTTCACCCCTAAGCTGACATTGTGGTGGAAGGTACGCGCTTGCCGGACCAATCAGTCGCCTCGCTTTCATCACCTGACCTCATTCTCTGCGCGTGCGTATGCGCGAAGGAGCGTCATCACGTGGCAAAAGTGTGGCTGGCCCAAGGAGCACGTAGCTTCCACAGCACTGTCAGCTTCGGGGTGAACGGGGTGGAGAAAGCAACTTTTGTCTGAATTTTGAGCGACGGGCTAATCTTCTAGGGGAGAATGGATGTTTCCGGATTAGACAAACGAGAGTCCGAGCAAGAGGGGCTTCCCCTCTTTTCGTCTTCTTGAACTGTTTGGTGGAATGCTCGATTTATGAGTTGAGGAGGAAAGCCAAACAGGAAAAAGTTGGAAAAGCGGCAGTGACACAATACCCTGTTCTGATATGAAGCTGTACGTGTCAGAGGCCAGATTCATAAAAAACCTCTTACCTACGACAACTTAGCTACGAAGTTCGTAAACTTACGATCATCGTAAGATGAGGCGCAAACGGTATTCACAAACGCGTTCTTAAGTGAGAGGAGGAAAGTTACGACCTTTTACGGAGAAACGACGACTTCCGGTGTTGTTGCTATGGCGACGGCGTCTTCGGCAACACGAACAACCAATCGGAGAGCTCGGCATAGTTCGGAGCACGTGGATTTTTAATAACAAACACAGGCTAACTACTCGTTGATAGTCAGCCCTATGTGTGTCCTGTCCTGTCTGTGTGTAAACGTTTAGTGTTCAAGCTGTTTCTCATAAACACAGGCGGCCTTTTCACCACCGCTTGACTGGGGTTCGTGTCCGTGCAGTGATATATCGACGCTAACACGATTTAAACGCTTCGTTGACTGCTACGAAGTCAACACACCTGTCATTGTTGGTAAAAGCGCCGTGCCAGTCGTTTGCAAAGCGGCACAGATAGAAACCAATAGCCGCGGCGTTTTTCGCGGCCTCGGAAATGCAGGAGCGAGCCGACGTTAAAAAAAGATACGTTTGAACTACGAGAGTGTCAGCAAGAGCCACGCAAATACCTTTTCATACTCGGAGCGGACGCGAGCGTTCGATCGAAGTGCTGAATTCGCTCTGTTAGCCCGCGTCTTGGCAAGCGCTTCGGGACCGATCTTTTACGATTGCAACTCGATACTGACATGACACTCGGCAAAGAAAGGTATGACCATCATCGCGTAGCTACCACGGACTGTTATAGCTCGACAGTGACGTAGCGCCGTGTCAAAATAAAAATGGCATACTAATAACAAAGTGTACATACCGTGTTGCGAAGGTAATCCATACGGCGTTTATTGAGCTCTATATCACACAAAACAAGAAGATAGAATCAATGAGAGTCCCTTTTCGACGACAGCGTTCGTCACCGCTGCCTCGGAAAACAAGGAGATCGAGATGACGAGGGAAAGAGATTGACCTCTGAAATTTGGTTTAGCGATCAAACTATTCATACGGGAAGGGTCCAAAAGGGTCACGCGGGCATATTCCATTCAGCGAGCCTGCCGGTCGTGGGCAGACGGTCTTGGCCAAGGACCGTCGGAGAAATGCTGCGCCCGAACAGGTCGGAGCGGTCGGAGTGCCTGCTAGGCCTATTCTGCCGAGCTCGCTTGGTCGGTGGGATCGTTGCCTTTGTTGCTTTTTCCGGGTGTCTGTGGATCCAGCGTTGATGTTCGTCGTGGTCGGCTTCAAGTACTTCTTCCTTTTTTCTTGCTGCTTGAAGTCGGGACGCGCGTGAAGAGCATGTAGAAAAATAAATATCCGTCGGTCGTCGCGACCAAGTAACTGTGCGATGCTGTCGGCCATGTTGATTTGATCGTAAAAAGTGCGTAAGACAGCTTCGGAGCTGTCGTAGGATTTTGTCGTAACCTGCGCAAAAGTTACGACAATTTCGTTTCGAGAATACGGATTTTCTCTCAAATATGTCGTACGCACTTTTTTCGTCGTAAGTTCGCTTTGAGAATCCGGCCTCAGATCTTTCATCGCTGGGAATGGTGTTCGATTCGCTTATCTCAGTTGAAAAAACGGACTGAAAATAGCGATTAAACTCAAAAGAGATTTTGCTCCTGTCACTCACGACGTTGCCATCAATTCGTATCTGCGTGATGTTAGACCTTGAAGGGGACAGATAACGCCAAATTTTTTCAGGAGACGATGTAATGAAATCGGGGAATGACTTCGTAAAATATGTTTTTTTAGCTAGCTTTATCATTTATTTTAGTTTTCCATTTTGTTCAGGAATAGTAGGTGAGCGGCACTTACGAAGTCTTTTCAGTTTACGTTTAGTCTGCAAAATGTCTTTGGTAATCCATCGGTTTTTGCGTTTTATCGTTTTAGTTTTTTGGGGTATGTAATTAGATAGGCAGTGATTTGTAATGCTTTTAAATTTTAACCACATCTCGTTTACGTCAGTCTCCTCATCAAACCCACCAAGGTGCTCTTCTAGGTAGTCAATAACTGACTCATCATTTGCTCTGTCGTAATCGTAATACTGCTTCACTTCAGCCGGGGCGCTTTGAGAAACGTTAAGATCGCACGTAAGGAATACTAACTTGTGATCCGAGATGCCCTCATGAACATTTACCCTACAGTGGTCAAAATGTTTACTAACGAGTAACAAGTCCAACAATGTGCTCGATGTTTCAGTAATCCGCGTGGCCTCTTCGACAGACTGTCGAAGGCACCGGCTAAATGCTATATCAATAAGCACATCAGATAGACTAGTTCCGTGGCAGGCCACACCGTCATCCGACCAAATTACATTGGGAGCATTAAAATCGCCTCCGATTATAATCCTGCTCTGTTTAGTAGTATGTGTTAATAAAAACTGAAGGATATTACTTAAGACATCCGGTGATGAACCGGGTTTTCTGTACACCGTTCCAAGTGTTAGCCGCAGTCCATAAAAATTCATTTTACACCATATGCTTTCGGAGTTATCGATCTGGCTCATAACATGGCAGATAAGGTTATCCTTGATGGCTATGGCAACTCCACCCCCTCGGGAGCTTCTATCTTTTCGAATTAATCTGTAGTTGGGGGGCACCACCTCTGCATCTTGGATTTCGCTGTGTGACCATGTTTCGGTAATCATTTTAACGTGCGGGTCATAAGCAATCACCACGGCCTCCAGTTGATCTGTTTTATTAATAACGCTTCTTGCATTAAGGGATACAAGTCTCAGTTCTCTTTGTTTTGTTTGTGAACTACGTCACGCTCTTGAACTTGACGGGTGTTGGTGTGCTGGCGCATCCGACGTCCCTCCCCGGTTGTGGATAACCGGTTGGTCCACTGGCTGGCCCATCGGCTGGTTTAGCAGTACCTTATCATTATTTTCGTAGTCCCAGGTGTATAGTGCCCTGTTTATTCTTAACTTATTATAAGTTAAGGAGACCTTGTTTCCATTATCCCTATTTATACGTGAATTGTTCCAAAGTAATTTTCTGATATTACGCACACGAAAAGAGAAGTCTTTGCCTATTGAGATACGGGTGTTTTTCAGTTTCTTTCCATTTTGAAATGGAAAGAAACATCCCTCTAGTATGAGCAGCAATTAAGCGCAATCTGAAGGGCAGGAGGGGACAGAGGAATATTGGGACTCCCTCCCATGGCTCCGGCCCGAAGTCCCAACCCTGCCTACCAGTGGGTTTGGCTTGGAGGGGAAAATGGCGACTACCTTTCCTGGGGAAGAAGGTGGTGGTGTGTTCTCTTTTATTCTTCTTCATTTTTCATTTGCCTTATCCCCCAAAGGTCAGCCTGGTCATTATCCCACCTAAACGGTGACAGCTGCAGGTAGAGAGAGGAAATAAATAATTGGGGCAACAAAAATACAAAGGGCATGAAATTACTAGGCTAGGAGGCGCAACCTATCGCCAATTACAAAGGGTACAGCCACGATTCATCCATAAAGAATTTAAGACGAATCTGCCAGACCCTGCTCGCCCTGCCAGGCCCTGCCCCTGCCAGCCCTGCTCTGACGGATCCCTCATGATCTCTAGGTCTGGGATGTTCAGTCAGTTTCAGTTTCTTTCCTTGTTTGGAGATTTGGAGATATGTTGCGTGGTGCATTAATTGGCGACAGCCAGTTCAAGCTTGAACCGCACCAGGCTTCGATTGCAAGCGATGTACACGTATGTACGTTTAGCTTTAGAGGCGCGACGGCGGTGCCATTTCAGGACAAGTGCCGTCAACTGGGGCTGGCGGCACTTGATTTCGTCGTCCTTTATGTTGGCGGAAACGATCTCTCGAACGGCCAAAGCCCATTAGACGTTTCCAAGGACATCATGGTAAGTGGTATTCGCTTCGTTAGTCTGTTCGATGCTGCTGATTTGCATGATGTTGCACCCGGATTGGTATCTGGATGAGATTTCCTCTCAGGGTTTGCGGATGCGTGGTTCAGGGGGAGAGAGAGAGGAGGAGGGAGGGGTGGGGTTAGATCCAAACTCGGGTTAGGTTGTCCCCGTGTTGCGCGCATACATGAGGCACGCAACACTGGTACGCTTACTTCATCATTTCATCCTGATAACACACAGCCGAGGAGGCAGCCAGCACTTGGTTGGCTGCCTCGGGCACTCGGCTGTGCGGAAGCTATGCCAATAAAGCACCTTGAACCTTAGGGCAACTCCGGTTCATACTTTCGATTTTGGGATTATGACTGTTTTTAGTGCAGCCAGCGTCCCTGAATTGCAAGGTGTAATTTTTTTCTCGTTATCGTGCGTAGTTTTAAAGATATCGACGCCTCAAAGTTCTGTTTGGGGCGCGGCCGACAAAACCGGAACTAGCCGCTCGAGGCCCCGGCAACACTGGAAATCGTGGACGTGACGTCAGGATCGTTCTCGTTCAACGAGTACGCAGGCCAAGCGGCACCTACCTCTGTTGCGCTAGCCGTCTAAAGATAGAAGGTAAGCTGATTTTGTTTTAATTCTGTATACGTGGTAGTTATCCAGCATATGTAGCAAGAGTTAGTGCGTAAACCCAAAAGCTAGCGACTGGAAAACCCGTCAACTCGTTCGGTGCCGCACTCGGCGGCCGCCGCTGTGCGTGCACTATGCCGTACTCGTCGCTTGTATACCCAAAAGCTAGCGACTGGAAAACGAGTGAACTCGTTCGGTGCCGTACTCGCGGCTGTCGCTCTGTGTGCTGTCCCCCGTACTCGTCGCTAGGCCTAAATTGTCATCGGGGCTCCGTGGATGGAGCGGCGTTGCTCCACACCGCGCTGCCAGTGACGTACAGTACTGGGGGCCCTCTCGCTTTCGCGCTGCGGGTCATTCCCAGACACGAAGCTTTGAGGCTCTCCGGCGCGGGCCGCGGCGCCCGAACAGACGTGTGCTGGGCTGTACACGTCTGTTTTTTGTTCTTTTTCCCTCAGGCGCGTAAAAGCCGAATTTGTAAGCTGCGACACTAATTTACCACATAAGCCGCAAGCAACCAACACCCGTAGGTTTCGTTCGTAACTCTCCGGCGAAAAATGATCGGAGCAGAGCTTCGATCTGGGGGTCGGCGTCCAAGGCTTTCCAAAGTCCACTCGTCGAACTGCGTTCACCCACACCTTCTCCAATTTCCGATCCGTTGGAAACTTATGAAAAAGCACCTCCGGGTTGCGCAGCGGGTTGTTTGAGCAGCCCACAGCGCTACAAGTTGTACTCGGCATCTTCCAAAGAACAGCTGGGCAGTCTTGGGCGCACCGAGTTGCTCGCTAAAACGAGTCTTGAAGTCCTCACAAGCAAATAAACAAAGGGCTATACCGAAGCTACACGGGCTACAGATAAAAGCAACGGCTAAACACGCAATCACAAGCCGAAGTAGCGGTGGTAGCGGCACAAAGAAGCGCGAAGCGCGCGCAACGGGTGCGCCCGTCCGGACCGGAGGAAAAAAGAGAACGATAGTGACGTCACCGCCCAATGTTGCTTTAGTGATCGGCAACCCGCTGGCCGCCCGCTAAGGAGCAGCGGCTCGCGGCGGGTCGCATTTTTATTATCGGCATTAGTTGAGAACGCGGCGTCGCCCGGACGTAATTTTTTGGCTGGGGTCGTATTTTGTGTCACTACAACGATACCAGTAATTTATTTCATTTTGAGTTTTGGCCGGAGTTGCTCTTTAAGCCCGGGCCAAACCCTACCTTGGCCCACCCCCCCTCTCTCAACCCGTTAATTACGCACCCCCTCTGAAAGGCCCCCTCCCTCCCCCTCTCACAACCCTATTTATGGTCGGTGACAGGCTAAGAATGAAGGAGAATATTGCCTCCAGTGCGAGCTTCCTACCTTCGATAACTACAATGTAGCCGAGTCCCAGCATGGAGAAAGGCATTGAGCACGTATCGGATTGGAAGTGGAGATTCTCTTTTGTCTCATAGCCTGTCACCTGATATACCGCGAGCATGTCTTATGCTCCTCGTGCAGGCAGTCCAAGGTCGAGCTCTGATTGACATAGGTATTCTCGGTGGCTGATGTCTCTGGCCAGTACTGGGGCAGAGCTTCCTCGGATGGCGGGGCCTCGGAGGGGAAACAGCACACAGTACTGCGTTAACCCATGTCTCCATGCCCCCCTAGCCCCCTTTTTCTCCCTCTGTGCACGTTCCCTCCTTGTGCACAGGGAGAGAGAAAGGGGGGGGGGGCACTGAGGCATGTGTGACTGCAGTACAGTGTGCCGCTTCCCATTGGCGAGGTTCCACCATCCGAGAAGGCTCCGCCTTAGTACTACTGGCCAGAGACATCAATACTGGCAGTCCAATTTACGGTGTCGTCTGCTAGGCCGAGCAGACGATGCCACAGACTTAAGCCTTTCTGTGACAGCCAAAGAAAAGGACTTGCCTTTTCTGTGTCTGTCACAAAGTCCGCCTGCTGCAACGAATGAGGACGGGACCTCTGAGAAAAGAATTAACCATGATGCATTGAACCTGAGACTGGGGCGGCAAAGGGAAGCATAAAAAAGTTGACATAACAGGGAAAAGGGCAGGACGACATGTCAAATTGTTTCGATGGAAGTTTTTCTTTTTTTTGCAATAGGCAGTATGCTTAAAAGCACTTTGTGGGCTGCCATCTTAGTTAGGTCGAGATTCCTCTGCTGTTTGTCAATTTCGTAGCATTGTCGGTAAAAATCGAGGCCTAGTGCTCACCATCATCGATCCTCACTTACACCTGCAAACATAGGGTTAGCATTGTTTTACAGTCTTCCTTGAACATGTATGTGCTTGTTGCCCCACTGGTCACTAATTTCTCGCTGTAACCAAGATAGCAGACATACACTTTAGAAAAAAAAATGGCTTTGAGTGTCGGCAAAGGCACAGCTGCAGGTGCCTGGTTTTCGAAAGCTTTCTCTGCGCGAGTGCTTGTGCGAGCGAAGGATTTTTCAGAACTACACTTTCGCGCCCTTGCCTTTGCCGATGCCCAAGCCAACTGGTGAAACGGAGCATGTTCTTCGGCACCCTACAAGTTGGCGACTTAAATTTCGCGTATTGGCTATCAACAACTACCCACGATGAACAAAGAACGCACCAGAGAACAGATTAGAGTGCAAAGGTTGCTCCTCTGCATCTGTCTGCAAAGGAGCAACATCGATGCTGCCTCGCTTTTTTGCTTATTTGCAAGGAGACACGATACGCGTAGTCGTCTTCTAGTTGTAACGATCGCTGTGTCGCTTATCCTGCGGCTTTCAGAAATCCAACGGGTTTTGAGAAATGTGACTGTAAATTTTTCTACCGGCACATTGTTTTTGTCAACTGACAACCAGAACGAACAAGGAACTCACGGCCGAGATATTGTGATGGCCTCTGTGATGGAGGAGTCTCGTCGCATGCATCATTCTTTTCTGCTCTCACATTTTCAAGACTGCAGCGCCCTGCGCGGACGACAACGTTTGGTAGACTTACTCTCTTTATAGACAAACTACGTGAGTCGGCAAAGCCTGCCCCTCGGGGATAAACTGGCTTTGAGGATGCTTTGTTCTTTATGGCTTTGCTTGGTGTGCTAGTAAGGATGCCTGCTATATATACCAGTTTATACATTCTACGCCTCAGTTCAGATCGACTGCAATATTTGAGGTCCTTTCAACACTCGTTGACACCGATGCATTCAATGGCCACAGCGTTTACTGCCCGAACGGATTGGGCATGTCAAACATGTCTGTACCTTTAAAAGCGATTGTAGATCACCCGTCATGCATCTGAGGTTTGGTAGCCTATATTATAAAGGTAACTGCAAATTCTCCCAAAGCCTTGAACACCGAAAACTGTTTAGAAACAATTCGATGTGGAAGCAAACACCACATCCGTCTGGCAAACGTCCCAATGGCTCACACATCTGTTTACACATCCTTCGTGGTACAGGTATTAATTAATAAGCAGCTACACTGACAATTACATGCCGTCTACGTGGGCTTCGATCAGTTCTCAATGATTGAATGTAAAGAATTAATTGAACAGTAAGGAAAACTGAAATGCTTATGTTTTGCTTGTCGTTTTTGGCACAGGAACTGGTTCACGTTCCTGCATGAAGTCGCCACAACAGTGTTTGTCTTCAAGATACTTCCCCGGGTCAACGATTCCGCGGCTATGGGATTAAGCGTCGGACCCTGAACAGGATGTTGACAACTGCACCTGAAGAGAATGTCAACAGTGCGAATTCTCAATGCGGAGGTGGGACATTTGATATGAGGATGACACACACTCATTTTTCTTGCATGGGGACATCAAGCTTGCATAGGGACATGCACAGCTGTGACCGCTTCATAACAAAGACCCAAAAGCTGAAAAAGTTACCTATGGGGTGAAAATATGATAGGAGTTGATAAAAAAGGAACATTTGGTTTTCTTTTTCTGCAACATTTCGCACAGGACATAGTTGAGAACCATGTTGCTGCTTATTGTTTCAAACACACTGTATGATCAAAGCTTTTCTTCATTTCTACTGCAGCATCGTTTCTTGGATGGAGTAGGACGTCCCAAGAGGCACATGTTTGCAACTGGTGGCTACCACGTGTCCAGTGACCATGGAATCAAAGAACTGCGCGTCCATCTTTGCAAAGCTGCAGCAAGACTTAATGGGACCTGGATTTCGGTTGCTGGGCAACTCCAAGGCGGATAGACTACCTGCATCCTGATATGCAACGCATGTGGTTCAGAAGGGCCATAGTGCTTGCCCTTAAGGAGTCGGGCTACCTACAGTAAGCACCCTGCTTTTTCGCAATTCTTTGGCAACTTACTTATGTGAACTTCACAGCATACATTGTTCATGTGCACTAGTAGGTGCCACATAGCAAACTTTTAAAAAAAAAATCCCTTTCATTGCCTGACACATTTCATAGTCCTGTTGCTCTATGCATCTTGGACATCTGCCTAGTGTTGTACATGTTTTAACGAAAAGTGCAATGAAAATGACAAGTTCAAAAAATATATATACGGTGCATTTTTTAGTGTTTTATTATCTTTTGAACCTTGTCTTTGCGCATAAAGAAAACAAGACCATATATCAGGGGTGGCCAGGCTGACCCGGGCCTCAAGAGCCGCAAACAAACCCACGAAACTTCCAAGAGCCGCCGAGGGGAGGGGGGGGCAAACTTTGAACCAGAGCAACAAACGAAACTCTAACTACTTTCAATATATCCGAGTCAAAAGCAGTTCAACTGTACGTAAGGTAGCAGTAGCACAAGACCGACTCAAACAGCAACCTGTCTTTCAATTTCAAACGTGTTCCATTTTTCTATTTGGGGGAAGTGCCGTGGTGGACCGGGAGGGAGGCGAGCTGCGAGCTGCATTTTAACACACAAAGAGCTGCATGCGGCTCGCGAGCCGCAGCTTGGCCACCCCTGCCATATATCATCGCGAAATTAGTCAGATATGAGTTTGAAGCCCTTCTCGTGATGGAAAACAGCGCAAATCTGAGCCATTTTCGAGCGCGTGATTCTTTGAATCCAGGGCGTCTGCCCGCCATCAAATTTATTTCCGCTGCCAGTTTTCATCTCCGCATTGTGGTCAAATTTCATGTCAACTAGGCTGCTCTTTTACTAGTGCACAACCACGATAACATTCAAATATGTTTTTCTCCTTTTGTTATTTTTGAGTCATCTCCAAAGTTTGTGTGCAAGAAATTTTGTACTTCAGTGGTCCCATCCCAACCACATTTGCCACGCTTATGCTCTGAGGTGTGTAGAACGCAACTGTCAAGGTTCTGTTACAATGTATATGACTATAGTCGTACAAGTTGCAAAAAAATATTTGTCTGTCATTTAAACATGGCATTTTCGTGATCTCTAATTTAGTTTTAAATATAGGAGATTTCACACACATTATTATTGTTGTTACTTGCGATTAGTGGTACCCAGGGAACAAATTGGCCTATTTTACAATGCTCTTTCCTGCTTGTTGCAATGCCCCACAAGTGCACAAGGATGCACTTTTTTAATATATATACTACATGCAGAACATCGCCAAAAGCAGGTATGTTGAAACTAACATAAGATTTAGAAAAGAGGAAATCAAGCCCTATAGTCAGTGAGTGTCATTAAGCTATTCCAAATATAAAAAAAAGATTTTCCCTTAGTTTGTCCGCTTAATTCTATTAGGTTATCAACATCATCAAAATATGGATAGAAATATGAATGTTCCGCAGGCTATCCGTTTTCATGTGCGAAATGTGGTAGTGCAGATCGTCCCAATAATCACAACCCCGACTTGGTGCCCCATAACATGCGCCGATTATGGTTTCCCTAAATGTTGACATAACGCAAATAACACAGCCTAAAGTGAAAATTTGGGCCAGTTGGTTCATGATCACAAAGGCAAGCGCCAAAAAAAACAGGGACGAGAAAATAGTCAGACAAGGGCTCTTGTCTGTTTATTTTCTTGTCCTTTTCTGTTTTTTTGTGTTTACGTACTTAAACTTGGCCTCTAGGTCAGGATCATGTTTGAACACAAAATTAGTAGACATTTTTTTATTGCATCAATAAACGTCAAACTGCTATTCATAAGAAAACATTTCGCTCTCGTTTATTTCGGGTTTCAGCCAGCATTCCTTAAGAATAAATGTGCTAGAGTTGTTATTGCATATTAATGTACTTAATTCATCACGCTTAGGTATAATGCGGCGTATGTAAGTAAATGTAACAATGTAGTTCAAACTTTAAACTGCTGTGCATGCACAGCTGGGTGAGGGTGCGACGTTAGGAATCTTCAGTTATCTAGAGACTTCCATAGTGGAGTCGGAGGTAACATCATATTGATAACACTTATCATTGATGTGCAGCTTATCAAAGTTGGTTTTTAATGTTTTATTCTGAGACCGGAGCAAACAAAAACGGTTTATTTCGAGCAGAGCGGACAGAACGCGTTAAGTCTTTTGCCACGGTGCACTCAGAATCTTTTAGTTTAAAAAACCCGAAGAGAGATTGTTTTGTCTATCTTTGTAGCAGAAGAACTAATAAGGCTAGGTATAAGCAGCATGAGCACTCTGTGCCAAGAACACAAGCAGACGGGCATGAATCACTCACAAACGTCGTAGCCATATGACACCCCAATCAAGCAGGATTCATTTCCTGAGTAGCAGCGAGAATTGGGAATCGGAATGTAACCAACCTGAACGTTGTACAATGCAATGCCGTTGCCCAACTGACCCGCTGACTGACGAGCTTAAAGGGACAATGAAGACAAACAGCCGCTCCAGTTTTTGTATAATTTTGTGATGCTTATTTCTGCACCTGCTAATAAATTGGCGATACCGAAACTAACTGTCCCAGTGATGTCATGTGAGAGTGGTTGACCTCGCATGATGTCACACTCTTACGTTATGCTCTTACCAGGGTTGGGCAGTATCGCGATACAAATGTATCGCGATAGTATTTCAGAAATACATTTCGTATCTGTATTTCTGTATCGCGATACATTTTTTTCACCAGTATCTGTATTCCTGTATCGAAATACATTTTGAATGCTCCGTTGTATCGCGATACAATCAGGGTGAAATGTATTTCGTTACATTTCTTGAGAAATACTCCCCCCCCCCCCCCAAACAAAAAATACAAATCCAAACGCATTTTTTTTTTACTTCTGAGGGCACTAGGGTCAAGGAGATGCTGGGGCATTGTTACCATGCTGACCAAGGTTCCTTCCGATTCTCCAAACTATTTTTCTATGCGTCCTCTTCTCTCTTCTGAGAAGTGTTGCGTAGTCGGGGACTCGAACCAGGTGGCGTGCCAGGAGTGGAGTCAGAGCATCTTGTGCCGCAGGTCCTTAGGTAGGGGTTTCTTGAGTCATTGTTTGCTGGCATCCAAAGCCCGCTGCTAACCGTCTCTCTTGCCTTAGCGTACACAGTACACCCAGCCGGCAAAGCTGAGTCACAGTCCGTTGCAGCACAAGCCTGGCGGTAGTTGACTTGAAATAGTAGGATGACTCACGCAGTGAAGTTCAACACATATTCGAATGCGTCTGCGGCTGCGCCCGTAATATTGCACGGCTCAAGGGTACGTCATCAGCCGACGGGAAAGTGACCCGCTGCTCTGGTGATCCGAAACCCAGGAAGGTCAGACGTGGCCTCGCTGTGCTGACCCAGACTTCGTACACCTGCGACTCGTCTCGAGCGCGCTGTTTCTCGGAGAGCTCGCGCCTGTGCCAGCAATATCAGGTCGCAATCCACGAGGTCTCTATTTGGAGTATGCAAGACGAAACTTGAGGACTGCAATCCAAGCGTCGGTGGCGGAGGGTCGGCAGGAAGGACCTTCACAACAGGGATGCCACAGTATCGTTTTTTCAACCGTAACAGAAGATAAGACATGTGTTCCTGGATGCTTCAGGTGGTCCACTATTCTTGAAAATTCCAAATGACACTGCCTGCACGATCTTCAACGAGGTAACCTACAACGAAAGTACGTATTGTCCTTTCATATAGCAGCGTGGTAAAGTTTCATGTTCAAGGCCACAGCTACAGATAAAGAATACCAGTTCATTCCACCGTGACGTCATGTGATAAATGTTGACAGGGGCGTCCTTATTGGACAGAGGCGTGGTGACGTTATGATGGGATTTAGGATGACATAGAATTTATTTAGAGGTCGATGTCTTTTCGCATCCCTCGTCAGACAGACAGGATGTCAGGAAAGGGACCGCGGTCAGTCCTTGATGGAACGTTTTTTGAGCCCATTGAAGACTGCTCGTCGTCCGAAATCACCACCCTCAAGGCAAAGTGCCAAACCTACGGGAAAGTAATTTCAGGATCAAAAACTTCCACTTCAAACTTCAAGCTTCATCTCATTCGGCGTCTCAAACAAATTTGAAAAATGTATTGCAGTATCAGTATTTCTGTATTTGTATTTCTGCCCTCCCTAAAATGTATTCCTGTATTTGTATTTCCAAATACTTTTTTGCCTCTTTTTGAAATGTATTTCCGATACGTATCGCGATACACTTTTACAGATATATTTCAGTATCAGTATTTTAGCTACTATTTTAATGTATCCCAGTATTTGTATTTCCAAATACATTTTAAAGTATTTCTGCCCAACCCTGGCTCTTACATCATGCTAAACGAGGAGCCGGAAGTCGCCTCAATCTCGTTTGTTCTGTGCTCTCAAGGATAATGCTGGCATCACTCCCAGTACGATTTTTCTCAAACCTGTTTAATTAATTTGTGCAACTTGGATGCATTGGTTCGGGCTAAAACTTTGTCTACTTTGCCTGGATCATGCAGAACAAGTAAAAGGGTTGAGGCTTATTTCAACCGTCAAATGAAGTTTCTAAACCTTTCTCACTGTCCCTGTAGCCATGTGTCCAGATAGCCGATCGGTGACGCTCCAGGTTGTCAAACACAATACATGTTGTCGACCAAGTGTGGTGGCTTGGTTGTTGGGACTACTAGGATAGTTGTCGGGTCACTCGGCAAGACGATCCAAAGGCCGTCGCAGTTGAGATAGCGTCCTTGAAGATGACCAGGCGACGTTGATGCATATGCAGCTGTCAGCTGAACGACGAAGAAAGGGGTTGACATCGTTGTTTCCAATGCAATGCCATGCCCCAACTGGCCCCGCTGACTGGCGGGCTTAAGTAGCCATTCGTTCAGATAGTCACTTGGTGACATTTCCGGTTGACAGACGCCATAGACGTTGTCGACCAGGTGTGGTGGCTTGATCGTTGGTACCACTGGGATAGTCGAGCCACTCGGCGAGATCATCCAAAAGCCGTAGGGTTTCGAACCTAGGCACGGTAAACACCTTCAACATGACTCGTGATTATTATTGAGAATAATTATAATGTCTAAATAAAGTAAAACGAACTGAATTTTGCAGTTATGCTGGACCAGTCCTTTTGACAGACGTGCATGCTTTCACACTCGGCCGTTAACCTTGGCCACATTCTACCCATGTTGGTCAGTGGAGCAACATGCTTGAACCCTAGATGAATGGCAGAAACATTGCTTTAGCATAGTAATGGTAAACAGTTTATTTATTTCTAATAAAACAATTTTTGCAGATTTGATTTAGTAGTTGAGTCAATTGGTGCAATGGATACTGCCATAAATTTAGATTCCTGTTGGTGCGCGGGTGCAAGCACCACTCTTATCACACAGGCCTTCCAGCGCTCCTTTGTTAGTCACTTATGGTAGTTAGCAATGCTGGCATTACATTTTTTCAACAAGTAAAAGGGTTGATAATTGACTAGTTGTTAATTAAACATCTTAACGGTATTAGCGCACACGTAGAGAGAAGATACTGGAAAGAGCAGCTACTCGCAACTAAATTTACTGAGATGAAGATAAGCAAGAGCCTTTTTTTCATCTCAGTAAATATAGTTGTGAGTAGCGCTCTTTCCTGTATCTTCTCTCTAAGTGTGCGCTAATACCGTTTAGATTTTCAGCAAGAACTTTTCACAGGTGACTAAAATCACAGAGGAGCAGGTCTCTGTTGTGGTAAAAGCATCCCTATCCGCCACCTGGGATATGCGCCCTCTAGCAGGCAGGTTCTGCCGAGAGAAAAATCTGATTGATCTGTCAAAGCCAGTCTTTGGTCTGGGAAAGATGTTAGAGGCGACTATTTGACAAAGGATGTGTGTCTGCTGGACATCTCTCTGATGTTGGCAGCATAAGAGACCTGAGAAAAGTAAAAACAAAGTGATCGGCACTGCATCACGTAGAAGTGGAAAACACTGAAGGAAAGGGAAGAGGTTGCAATTTCTTTTTCACAGAATGTGCGGACAATTTTTGTACATCCGTGAAAACTCCTGGAATGGCGCTCTACAGGTGACACCACATGACAATGTCTCCTAAAGCCTCGGCGAGACAGCGGGACGTGGATGCACCTCTGTCATTCTAATGCATGTGCTCTCCAGTCCTCTCCTGCCCTCCTCAGCTGGGAGGCCGGTGGGGAACACAGGTGCCTTACGATGTACCAGGTTTGGACAGCTGCAGCTTCCGCTGCTATACGCTGCACATTTAACCAGTGGACGGGCCACGCTGATGTGACATGTACACTGCATGACATCATTAGCACATACAGGTCATTGGCGCTCTATCATATTTTGCTTTGAAGTAGTTTTTGGGGGATCAAACAATAAAAACTTGAGCTGAATCCCTAGATGAGCACTTTTACCCACACCAGCGGTTTCGCCTTTCAGTTAAAGAGAAAAACTGGCAATTGCTTGTTCCAGCTAACAATGTTGCTCTTGGTACATGCGTGAAAACTCATGGAGAAGGTTCTCCACAGGGTGACACTCCATGGTAAAGTTTCCTAAGGCCTTGGAGCGACAGCGGGACATGGATGCACCTCTGGCCTTCTAATGCGTGAGCTCTCCAGCCCTTTGCTGCGCTCCTCGGCTGCAAGGTCCTGTGGGTAACACAAGTGTCTTGTGATCCGTGCCGGGTTTGGACAGCTGCATTGTCTGTGGCATTTCCTCTGCAAAGTTCTGCACAGACAATCAGTGTTGAGTGCTTACTAAACTTATATGGAACATGGGCATAAATGTTAATGAAAGAAAAAAGATAAAGTATGATAGCACAAGTGCATATTTATGTGATTTAACTTAAGGTGTAGTATGGACATAATGAGACACAAAAAAACGTCCTGGCACTTGCACCAAAGTATATATGGGCACGTAGACAAAAAAATCAAAGAGTAGTCTTAGCATTTGTCCCGTGAAAGTTTTGTAAGAACTGTACATGCATAAGAACTCCCAGAGAGTTCTACAGGCTAACGGTCTTAGCCGAACTTGTCTCTGGTGTCGGCTACATCAACGTCCAGGGCAGGGTTGTCACCACCATAAATTGCGATCCAGCTGGCTGCTGTGGCGCGAGCTGGACCTCAGTCACTGGATGCCACGATGCACTGTTCTGAATGAGAGCAGGCTGCTGGAAAACTGTGGTGCTGGGCTCCATGTGCCGACATTACAGCTTGCTGGGACGGAGTGATGATAGGCCACTGCATTCCTGTCACCTGGTTTGGAGGGAAGTTTACAGCAGGCACAGCAAGGCCCCATGTCTCTATAGCTGGTGCACCCATAGCAGGCACAGGAAGGCTCCATGCCCCCATAGGTACCTGGTACACAGTGTTTGCCAGGGTTGGGAGGACTTGAGGCTGTAGCAGGGTGGGCTGAACTGCAGTGAGCTGGGCTGCCATGGGCTGGGCTGTGGGTGCATCAGGTTGTAGTGGGGTGGCCTGGGTTGCAGTGGGTTGGGCTCTGGCGGCTTGAGGTAGTGGGGTAGGTGGGGCTGCCACGGGCTGGGCTCTGGGGACTTGAGGGAGCGGGGTGGGGGGGGGCTGCCACGGGCTGGGCTCTAGGGACTTGAGCGAGCACGGTGGGGGTGGGGGGGGGGCTGGCACGCGCTGGGCTCTGGGGGCTTGAGGTAGTGGGGTTGGGGGGCTTGATGTAGCGGGGTGGGTGGGGCTGCCACGGGCTGGGGTCTGGGGACTTGAGGGAGCGGGGTGGGGGGGGGCTGCCACGGGCTGGGCTCAAGGGACTTGAGGGAGCACGGTGGGGGGCTGGCACGCGCTGGGCTCTGGGGGCTTGAGGTAGTGGGGTTGGGGGGGCTTGATGTAGCGGGGTGGGTGGGGCTGCCACGGGCTGGGCTCTGGGGGCTTGAGGTAGCGGGGTGGGTGGGGCTGCTACGGGCTGGGCTCTGGGGGCTTGAGGTTGCGGTGGGGTTGGGAGGGCTACCGTGGGCTGGGCTCTGGCAGCTTGAGGTTGTAGCGTGGTGGGTGGGGCTGCCGTGGGCTGGGCTCTTGGGGTTTGAGGTTACAGAAGGGTGGGCTGGGCTGCAGTGGCCTGGAGAAAGTTGTTCCAGGGTATACCTGGCGGGCTCAGCCGCTGCTGTTGACGCAGTACAGTCCTCCGGAATGCACCACCACCCTGTGGTGTCGGCTGCAGCTGTCCAATTCTGGCAGGTCCTGTGGGGTAAACAGCCGCAGCAATCTTCAAGAACCCGAGGAATGGGTCCTTCCCTCTCAAGTCCATTTCCCTCCGCCACATGAACTCGCAGAGGTGCATTCCTAGTGCTTTGTGCGGGTTCCCTCCTCCTTGAGAGTGGTGGTGCTTGAATGCTCGCCACTGGGACTCGATAGTCTGAGTGTTTGCCCAGGTTCGAGGATCCACGAAGTACAAGGAGTGATTCACTGTTAGATGGTTAAACTGATGAGCAGGAAGGCTGTTGTACGCTGCCCACTGGTCACTCATAATGGTGGTGCCAGGGGCCACATGCCTCTGGATCAGTGGGATAAGAGTTGCAGCGTTGCGACAATTGTTAGGGATTGTCTCCAAGCGCACAGGCCCACCACGGCGACGGTCTCCCGCAGGCCCTGTCTGCAATTCTACCATCCCTAGGATCCATTGGCCTGGAACCAGTCGTCCCCGGTGATACTTGCGCTTGCCAACCAAGGCCTCGTCAACCTCAACAACCTTGCCGGCACCAGCCGATACGCGGTCTCGATGTTGTTAGTACTTCATCAATACACCTGAAGCAGGTGTCCCTGAAATACCATGTCCAGGCCACAATGGTATTGTTGGAAAGGTTGTTGGTGGCTTGAGAGGCAACGTCTCTCGACAGAATACATAGTGGCTCCAGCGCCAGTGATGACGAACAGTACTTCGAGCACCTGTCCGAGCGAGAGGTGACACCCCTCGAAAAAGGTACCTGTCGTGATGCTCTGCTTCCAGTCGTGGTTGCCTCGCTGACATCTCCCTACTGGCTTACCCTCACTTCGAAAAGCGAGCCTACAGTTTTCTCCACACTCGTCGCATGGCATGTGTCGTGGCAACAGACTCTTATCCTGGCACCATGCTATTACAGCCTCCTCTCCGGCACCTGTTATCTGGTACAACCGCTTGAAATTAAACGCGGGCATGGCAACAAGCGAGCTAGGATAATAGGCAAATGAAAGGGAATATTCAGCTATAAAAGTACCTTCTTACAAATTACATGCAAGATGACGATGATGAAAGTAAAAAAAGAGTCTGCTCTGCAAAACACAATATGCAGCCAATAAAACAAGTGCAATCGCTCTAAACGCACGCAAGGGCAACAAAAATAAAAAGCTAATTTAGCACAAGCAACACGAGGAAAAACAAAGGAGGAAAAAAATACGAAAAAAGCTAGCAAAGTTATTTTAAAGAAAGTGTGAGAAATGTTTCGAGCGGGGTAGCTGGAAACAAAAAGCGAGAGAGATGTAAAAGAGAAAAAATTAAGCAAGAGCATCACAAGGCAAAACAAAGGGGGAAAAAAAGCTAGAAATGTTATTTTAAAGAAAGTGTTAGAAATGTTTAGAGCGAGGTAGCTGGGAAATAAAAATCGAGAGAGATGTAAAAGGAAATCAAAATAGACTTAGCAGGTTGAAGAACAAGCCAAGGTTCCACGAAGTCCGGTGGGTTCGCTCGGGTCCAGTACTCGTGTCTCATACAGGATACAGGTCTCGTGGAAATGGACGCTTACAGGCTAGGCAATTCTTATGCAATCCCTTGTTTCTTTTGTATCGCGTACGGAAAATCACAGTTTTAACGAGCTCAAAGAATTGTCCTCGGAGGGGTTATTTATTTTTATTTTTCAGTAAATTCGTTGAAAAAAAAAGAGCTGAAATTTCTTTAAAGCCGTTGTCACTGATCGATAGGACCGGGTTTTCCGACCCGTCGTCAAGGATGTACTATCCTTGACGACGGGTCAGGACGTCCTAAGGACAACGCCTGAATACACGCCGGAGAGCAAGCAATCCGTTGCCTGCTCACGTCGTCTGCTCGGTTTTGGTCGGCCGACGCTCGCTGAGCGCTCATGGTCGTGAATCCGCCCGATGAAATCACTATGCGATGTTTTCACTTTTGCTGATACACAAAATGCTTTGTCACGAGATTTTATTGCGCAGCGCTATAGATTATAGTGTTATATTTCGTGCAAGTGTTGCAGACAATGGCCCCGGCCATGCCCGCAACTGAATTTGGTTCATAAAATGGTACGTAGTCGGCTACGTACGCTTTTATGAGCCGAATTCGAGATTAACTACGAACTGTCTCTTATTTTATTTTGCGATCTGCTTGAGCTCATGCAATTCGCAGACATTCGGTTTTCTTCTTTTTCTTTTTTTGCTCGGGTTCAACTTTTTGTGGCAATGCAGTGAAAGGTAGCGCGTGCGCGTGAAAGGTAGCGCAGGCACATTTCGGCCAAACGCTTACATCACACGTGCACGTGCGACAGAACACAAACTTCTCCCCCTTCTTGGACGGCACGAAGCACGGGAATTCCATAGTGTAGGATTTGAGGAACACCTGAAAGTAATTCTTTTGAGGTTTGGAGTTCAACGTTGCGTGGCGAAGCCACCGCGACTAGGGGAATGCTACGATAATACGTGCAGCAAACACAGACACCTCTCTGCTTGCCACGAAACTGACCGAAACGGCGAGGCCCAACACACGAACCGAACACCGAAGCGAAAGTACACGGTCAGCTAGAACGATACAGACAAAACACAAATAGGGAGAAACAGAAACAGAGACATACACACCCCTGACTATCAACTAAGACTTTATACTTCTTCTTCATCACTTTGACCCATAGAGTTATTATAATGTACGCTAGAGGTTCAAGTGGCGCTAGTGTGCTGACGCAAATTGAAGCAGACAGCAACCAGTCCGAAATTGACTTCCGGTAATGCATTTCTATGGGAGTAGTGAGTGCCTTTTCTCCCCGCGCTCGATCATAAGAGCAAATATCCCAAATAATTCGTACGTACTAGGTAGCTTGGAACAGTTCTCAGTCAGGCCGACGCAATAATTGGTCAGTTACGGCGTTTTTCTTTCAAATTCATCACATTAAAAACGGTGCTAAAACGGCTTCGTACGTGTATTTTTGTGCACTGTCGGACACTGTTAACGCGTACGCCACGTCGGCACTTTTCAGCATGGGGAATATACGTGCAAAACGAAGCAATACGTAAGAACGCT
>JAZHYW010001425.1:0-12374 GCA_037355805.1 Ixodes ricinus
AGCAGTGTTGTCATCGCTGGGCGTCAGAAATCCGCTAAAAAGCAATAACAATTCCGCCAGATTCCGCTAGATTTTAATATATATCCGCTAAACTTCCCGCTAAGACCTATTTTATTTAAAAAAAACAGTCATATTTCATATGATAAAAACCTTTATAATTTTTAAAAGCTCCCCAAGACTATGAGAGCTGAAATAACATATAAAAGAGTCTTCCACAAAGTATAACTCGAATACAAGAGGCTTCAGTGCTGCGGTTGTCGTCAACCTCATCACGGATGAGGCTAAAAGTTATAAATGTTCACACTGAAGAAAACAAAAAAGAACTCACAGGTCACTGAAAAACACATCGAGGTCTTCGTCACCGCTGTCGTCGTCTGACACCATCTCCACAGGACCGCTCGTACTTGTTGAGGGACCAGTAAGGTGACTTCGTTGCACATACGTTGCAGATGTCCCGATTGTACTAACAACCGCCACAGGAAGTTCGTAATCAAAACAACTCTTCTTATGTCGCTTCAGCCCCGCTCTTACGACGAGGATGACGTTTGTTGTTTCAGGCTTCAGCTTGTTCCTCAGCTTCGATTTTACTATGTTAAGCTGACTAAACGTCCTCTCTACTTCGGCATTTCAGTAGGGCAGCACCAGCATTGACATGGCAAATCCGGCCAACTCGGCGAACGGGTTTTCTCCAGAGGCGTCCTTATAGGAGTGAACTTCACACCAGAACGACTGCGTGGACGATATTTGCTCCCAGTTAAGGAGGGTAATTTAGCTCCACTGGTTTTGAATTTTTTCGATTGTTTCAGGGGGCATTGCCATTGCTTCCAGCAGAGGAATCAATGGCTCCTTCCATGACGCACAAAGTGTTTTCGACCGATAAAAGTGATGTCTTCTGGAGAACTGTGATGTTGTCGGGAAGTCGCTGTCTGATTTGATCTACCGGGTGGCTCAAGGAGACGGCAGGCTCTTTAAATCGACCGCAAAATTCGGTTTCTTAACCTATCGCGCAACGACTTTGTGCAGCGCTGCCCACAGATGGTGCTTTTTTTTTTGTAAAATTTGCAAAGAACGAACTTACCTGAGGAAAAAGTAAAAAAAGAAAAAGGCTTAGCTCCTATGGAAACGCAGCGACGCCACCGGTCTGAAAACAACACGGCGCCGTTTTGCACGGGAGACAAGAGATGGCGCAACGAACGCCACCAACGAACGAGCGTACGGCGCCGAGAGCCGGAGTTTTTAGCAGACAATCTTTTCGACTCAAAAGCGGCTCGCGTTCCGCAGGCGGCGACATTTGCAGAAACAAAAACAGGCGCGGTAACAACAAGGAACTGCAGTTCCTTGTCTGCTAAACACGACGGCTCTCGGCGTCGTCTGCTCGTTCGTTGGCGGCAGTTGGCGTCGCGACCGCTTGCGCCATCTCTTGTCTCCCGTGCGAAACGGCGCTGTGTTGTTTGCAGACCGGTGGCGTCGGTGCGTTTCCATAGGAGCTAAGCCTTTTTCTTTTTTTACTTTTTCCTCAGGTAAGTTTGTTCTTTGCAAATTTTACAAAAAAAATGCACCATCTGTGGGCGACGCTGCACAAAGTCGTTGCGCGATAGGTTAAGAAACCGAATTTTGCGGTCGATTTAAAGAGCCTGCCGTCTCATTGAGCCACCGGGTACTAGCGTGGTAATAAACCTTATGCAGCTTTCTCGCATCACAGCTTCATCTGCGAGAAAGAACCCGTCGGTCTTCTCAGCCTTCATGTTGTCAACGTACGTCTCAAACAGGTAGCCCAGATATGGCTTGGGGTTCAAGTGGTCCTCAAGTCTGGACGTCAAAACGTCCACCTGCTCTGTCGGAATTACGACTTTTTGAACCAAGCTCGAAAGCAAAGTCATGAGGTCTTTCAGCAGCTTTGTTTGATCCACATCTTTCGCCTCGAATGCCTTGTTAACCTTCTGAACATCTGTCAGAATCGGTCTCAAAAAAAGCAAGTACCCCAGATTGATCTGGTTTTCGTACATACCATACAGCACCTCTGTCGCATAGCACTTTTCAGTGTTCCTCGCCATTTCGAAGTGCGTCTTCAATTCGGTCCACTGGTCTACGATCCTTGATACAGCTATTTCGAGGGATAGCCACCGCGTCCTGCACGCTTGCACAATCTTCAGTGGTTCATCGCCGTCATTCATCAGACCGTAGAGCTTCTTGTATGGCAAGTTGCCGGGCAGGGGATCTCGCGAACCAGTTGTACGTTTCGCTTATTAGGTATTCCAAGTTTCTCGGCAATGCTTCCGCCGTAGCAGCCGATGTGGCTAGCTGCAAAGAGTGGCAGACGCAGCGGATCAGTACGAGGTGGGGAGCCTCAGCTTTCAACTTTCGATGAACGCCATTATTGATCCCTATCATAACGCTCGCGTTATCTGTCCCTAGGCCTCTCATCCTTTCCAGTTTAAGACAGTACTCCCTCAGAGTGGATTTCACGGCTGCCACAATTCCATCTGCCGTGCACACTTCCAAGGTGCACAAGTTAAGGAATGTGGTCACGATCGTTGACTTGGTGACACTGTTATAGATGATAGAAATGGCAAGATATTTTGTAGACACTGACGTCGGTCGACTCATCAATGATCAAGCTGTAATAGCTGTCTCCAATGTCCTGTGCCAGATCCGCCTTGAAGTGTGGGCCAAGAACGTTCTTAATCACGGAAGCGCACTTGGAGCGCCGCATTTGATAGGCTCTTGCAGCTTCGCTGTCAGGAAACGACTTCTTATACAGTTGGCACAAGTGATCGGCAGTCATAATTGAGCAATGTTCGGCGATAAATAGAGCAGTTCTGCTCTCAGCGGCATTCCCTGGTTGGACTTGCCTTTTTGTAGTGAAGCCCAATTGCTTCTGGATCGAAGAACTGCCAGCCAGTTCCCTATGCTTCTTGCTGTTCGCATGAGCTTTCAGGTCCGAATATCTGCTGCCAAGTTGACAGCCGCAGTGCTTGCACGCTGCAACTTGTTTTCCGTCACCAGACGCTTTGCATTGCAGCCATTTGCTGAGCAAGGGATCCTTCAACCCCTCCGTCCTGAACTTCTGCGGATATACCACTTTCGGCATAACTCAAGAGGAAGGAGAGTCAGGTTACACGGAAAATAAACAGAACCTTTTTTCGACACAAAGCAGTCTGACGTCGATCCTTTCTTCTCTGCAGCTTCGAACGCAAAAGAAAAAAAAGAAAAAAAGGGGATGGCTGCTTCGCCAATCGCCTCGCTTCCCGCCGGGAGCGGGCTCGCTGTTTGCACCGCAAGCGGCAGGGGGCGCGCCGAGTCCACGGCTCGGGTGCATCGCAGCTCGTCCGTTTTGTCTTGCCTAGAAAGCGATCGCCGCTTTGAAGCCTCACGGATTTGTTTGTCTGAGACGGGCGCAGCAAGTGACCAGGAGCCCTCCTACCCTACTGAAGCTAAACAATTTCAGCATTTTTAGAGGACACGGAAATTGTTTTTTGTAGGACAATTTTGAGTCGGTGCACTGCGTGAGGCATCCGCCAGAAATCCGCCATGTATGAAAATGGCCCGTCAAAAACTCCGCTAGCCGCTAGACTAATTTTTTTCCCGTCAGAAAAAATAAAATCCGCCAGATTTAGCGGAAAATCCGCTAAATTGGCATCACTGGTCGGGAGGACCAACGAGTGATCCTTAGAGGACGGATTCCGGAACCTTTGTTGGACAGCAACGTGACCAACGCCTGATGGTCAGTACGAATGACAAAAGACCTTCCCCACAGATACACGTGCCACTTTTCACACGCCCAAAGACATGCGAGAGCTTCCTTCTCGCCCGTGGAATACCTTCGCTCTGCATCAGTTAGCGAGCGAGACGCGAAGGCTACAGGACGAAGCTGGCTACCATACTGCTGCTGCAAAACAGCACCGAGACCGTACTGAGAAGCATCTGTGGCCACGACGATAGGCAACGTCGGGTCAAACATGGCCAAAATTGGAGCTTCTTGGATGGAAGTCTTTACTTTCTGAAAACTGGCCTCGACTTCCGGAGACCAGCTGAAACGAACTCCTTTACGTAGGAGACGACGCATTGGTTCGACGACCGTGGAACAATGAGGGATGAACTTGCTGTAGTACTCTACCAGCCCTAAAAATGCTCTTAACTTCACTGGATCAGAGGGAGCTGTAAAATTTAGGACCGCATCTACCTTGGATGACAGGGTGCTAAACCTTTCACGGAAAGATGGTGTCCCAAAAATGAGAGCTCCTGTACTTGAAAAACACCTTTACGGTTTAGCTTCATTCCCGCTTGGGAAATCCGAGACAAGACACGACGGAGATTCTCATCGTGCTCCTTCAAAGTGGATCCATAAACGATGATATCGTCCAGATAGAACTGAACGCCTGGACAATCCCTTAGGATTTTGGACATGAGTTGCTGGAAAGCTGCGGATGCGGATGCCAGCCCGAAACAAACTCTCTTAAAGCGAAATAACCCCTCGTGGGTAATGAAAGACGTGAGGTCACGACTCACCGGGTCGAGACGGACTTGATGGTAGGCGGACGCCAAATCCAGCTTGGAGAAGATCGCCGCTCCCCGTAGAGAGTTCAACAGTTCATTGATGCAAGGAAGTGGAAACGAATCAATGACAACGGCCTGGTTCGGAGCTCGTAGGTCCACACACATACGGATGTTGCCATCGGGCTTGCGGACGACAACAATAGGTGACACCCACTCGGAGGCTTCGACACGTTCAATTACGCCCTCTCGCTCCAGCTTGAAAATTTCTTCGGAAACCCGATCCCTTAGGGTCATCGGGAGGCGACGGAGCTTTGATTGGACTGGTGGAACTGTGTGCCGCACCTTGACCTTGTGCGAGTGATTCTTCAGCAGACCAAAGCCCGGGCTAAAAAGATGTTCAAAACCTTCGAAGCCAGGTGGCAACTTGGATGCGTCTCGCTTCGAGGAACCACCAACAAGGCTCGTTGAAGGACTGGATTTCTCTGGATGACGCTGCATACCTTGGGGCGCTTGACTCTCAGGATGACGTTGCGGACGACGGAGCCCTTGACTCTCAGGATGACGTTGTGGACTTGACTCGTCCTCGAAGACTTTAGGTGTGGTCTCTTCAGAGACCGATGAAGCAGGGGACGGGTTCTCCGCAAATGAAGGTCTGGAACTTGCCGCTGGTCGAGAACCATGGACTTGCGATGCTTGACAGGACGACGCGGTGAACGGTCGTCGCTGCGGGTTGGGCGTGGGCCTCACATCCCGCTGTGGTGCTCCTCCTCCGTGAGCTGCATTCGCATACAAACACTCATGTTTAGCGCCATTCAACACCAGTTGCAACTCGCGGACCGCGTCGCTGCCGAGTAACGAACGTCCAGTCTTGGTTACGTAAAACTCCAACGTTGTCCAGCGGTTCTTAAAAATTACTTGTCCCACAAAACATCCAAGTACCGGAATAGTCTCTTGCAAATAGTGGACGAGAGGCGTCGACGGCGGATGTAACTTTATCCTCCGCTGCTTTGTTAACTTCGTTAAACACGCGTTCATTTAGGATCGACACACATGCACCGGTATCAACAAGAAGACGAAGAGGGGTCCCATCTATCGTGATCTCGGCCATGAAGGCGTCACGACGCATGCTGCCGCCTTCTCGTCGCTCGGCCGTCCCGACGACCACAGGTTCCTCCGTCTGCCTGACGCTTGGCAGCTCCTCAGGAGACAGCGACTCGCCGACCACGTTCACCCGGCCGGGCCGGTCCCCTCTGAACTGTCTGTCGGCGAAGGTCCGCCGAGTACCACGGCCTTGAACCGGGAACGATGCCTGTCGCCGATCGTAGGTGAAGGCAGCCGCCGGCGGGCGACGACTCTGACACGCCACTGCAAAGTGTCCCCACTTTCCACATAAGAAGCATGTCGCTTGAGACGCCGGGCAAACCGCCCGATCATGACGGCGGCGTCCACAGAAGTAGCAGGCGTCGTCTGCTCCGATCCCACCCGTCCGAGGCGGAGCGGGCTCACGCCCACGCTGAGGCTGGAACACCCTCGCCGGAAAATGGGGCACGTGACCGGAGGCCACCGGAGCCCAAGGCATCCTGGGTCCAAGCTGCGACGGGGGGTAGCCAGGTTGAGGCCAGGAGGGTAGCCGCTGTGGCCATCTTGCCCATGCTCGATGGAAGAAGACGACGCTTGGCCGCCACTTTGTGTTGCTGCCGTTTGACGTTCCTCGATCTGGACACGCTGGACTTCTGCCACGACCGGGACTTGCGCCTCTCGCAGCCAAAAACTTGCGGCCGTCTTCGCTCTCTGCTCGTACTGGCGAGCGATCTGGATAGCCGGCGACAGCGTTGGCAGCTCGCTGCCCTCGCACTCCTGCAGAACGCGATCCTGAACGCGTCTGGACTCCAGGCCTTCCAAGAAAACCTCGCAAAGTCTTTCATCGAGCGCGTTCCCCAGAGCACAAAACGAAGCCTGATGGCGCAACACGGCAAGAAACTCAGTTACCGACTGGCCAGGGCGTTGGAACAAACCGCGCAGCTTCTGGCATTCAAGCGCGATACTACCCGAAAACTCAAAATGCTTCTCGACTGCCTCCAGAAAAACCTGGAACTCGTCAGTCCCCTCCACCGCAACCGTCTCGTACAGCTGAAATGCATCCACGATGCGCTGGCCCTCAGTGCCCAACAGCGAAAACAGGATGGCTTTGTTCCGGAACGGTTCTACGAGATGCAACGCCGACGCGTCAAGAAAAGTCAGAAAAGCACGCTTCCATGCCGGCCAAGCTACTATCGGCGGACCGGGCACTGCCAAAAAGACGGCCGGCGGCGGGAACGCCGTTGGGCTGCTCGAAGACGAAGATGACGAAGTCATCTCACGATGAAAATGGAACGTACTGAAAACCTAGGCCTAATGCCTCCCCCCGAAACTCATCAAACGCGGCCTTCCCGCAAACTATGACTACCGTTCACCCGGAACAAAATGAAATACATTTCATGAATACAGTTACGCGCCGGTTTCCTCAACCACTGACCCGCGACGCGGAGTGAAGCCCCTCCCGAATCCCGGGTTACAAAAGAGGAAATGCTACATATTAAAACAAATATCCCATCCTCGTCGCCAAAATGTTATATTTTGCGCCGACGCGGCGGTGCTCTAAAGCCTGGCTACATTGGACACAAGCGCCGGTGACTCACGTTCGACGTAGCCGGGAAACTACATGCCCCGAGCGGACCTGGACGGTCGCCGGAGCGAGAAGAAAGGACAACCAACGGATTCAGGAGCGGGGCGAACACTGGCCGATGAGGCCGCAGATCACGCGCGGCTTCATGCCGTCGCGTGCTGTCCCTTTTATTCTTTTGCATGGATGCACGAGATGGCTACTTTAAAAAGGAGATGTCAAGTAGCGCCATCTCGTGGAAATCAAAATACTACACATAACTACAAATGAAATATGTTTAGAAATCGCTGAAAGAACACCGCCGTCTTGACACGTTGAGAAATTGAAGTAATAAATTAAAAAAAAACTTAGTGCGCCGTGGAAGATTTTGTGATCACATAATTGCGAGAGCAGCCAGGTCTCAGCCAGAACTATTATGTCAGCATTGCATCTATTTATGGCACAATCTAAAAAGTTACCCTTGTTAAAAATGCTTAGAATGTTAGAGACAAAAAAGAAAACATGTTTCACCAAAATGTTTGACAAAAACATGCTTGGAATATGCGTGATGCGTGCTGGCCGATAATTCTTGAATTCTGTATCCAGCGAAAGCCGTGTCTTCCGTATGATGCATGAGCAGTAAGATTGCGACTTCACGCAAGTTTTTATTTTTCAAGAATTCTGGTTCCACCAAAAAAGCGAACACCTAGTGCAAGCACCTATCGTTAAGTTTACTGATAACGTGTCAGTACATATCCATTAGCAAGGGCCTGAGAATGAAACTCGAGTCGTCCTTCACGGGTGCGGTTCCTTCGCGCCAGGATCCTGGAGAGGCTGTACCAGGCGCCGTCGAGCAGCACGTCAAGCACGTGAAAGATGTGGAGCGAGGAGTAGCCCAGGTAGACGCCCATCAGGCCGCCGATGCTCCGGAACAGATTGGCCAGCTGCGCCGCAGACGGGCGGAGTGCGTCAAGTTCTCATATTAAATGTGCATTTCGCGCTTCCTAATAGCATTGTATTTGTTCTGCGCTGCTATGGTTTACGAACTTGGACAAGGAAGACTAGAAGGACTACACATACACACGAAGGCGCAACTAACAACTGGTTTATTTTTCCTTCCACACCATGGATGAAAGAAAAAAAAACACATAGAAAAGATAAAGAACAAAGGGAAAGACATAATCAGATCCTAAACAGTCATGCAAGTGTCATCTCAAAATTAGATATTGGCTGCAGCGGCCCCTACACTTGCCCGCAACTCATCATGATGCGGCATCTTTTTTAGCAAGTCCATTTCTTTTTTGTTAAGGAAAACCGACGGTTCACTGACGCACGTTCCGTGCTTCCCTGACTTCATGAAAAAGGCCTCCATAATTTCTCGCTTCGTCCTTTCACTTGATCTTTCCAAGATAGACGTTGATCCAATTAAAGCAACGCAGGGGCATCTGGAACATTGTGCTGCCAGATTCCTGGTGCTTGCAACTGCTCACACGCGTATTTGTGTTCCCGTAGCCTCTCATTTAAACACCTACCCGTTTGGCCTATATAGGATTTTCCGCACGATAAAGGTATTTTGTAGACCACGCCTTCAACGCACTCTACAAACTTGCTCCGGTGTTGTACTTGACACCTCACTTCGCCCCTTTCTTGATCTCCGAATTTGTTGACCTTGTGACACAAACCTTTAAGCTTATGAGGTGCCGAAAGCGCTACACGGACGTCGTGTTTTGCTGCGACCTTTTTGAGCCTATGCGAGATATTGTGGATGTAGGGCAGAACTACTACAGGTTTCTTTTCCTCCAACCTATCCTAATAGCACCCAACATGAGCTTAGCTAAGCTAGACAAACCTAACTTAGCCTCACGCAAGCTAAGCTAACCTTTGATAACCTAGCCTTTTCTAGCCCAACATTTTCTTTACTAACCAAACCTAACCTAGCCTACTTTAACCTAAGCTAAGCTAACATTGGCTAACCTGCCCAACTAAACATAACCTAACAGTTAATACAGTTACTAACCTAAGCTAAGCTTAGCCATTGCTAGCCTACCCTATCCTAACAGAATCTAACCTTTGCTCCTAACCTAACCTAAGTTAAGCTAACCTTTGCTAACCTTTCCTAACTTAACATAACCTAACCTATGCTAACCTTATCTAACGTAGCAAGCCTGGTCTAACCTAACCCTTGCTAACATAACGTGATATTTAATAACCGAACTAATCTAACCTAGCCTAAATATCTGCGAACAATTACTAAAACAAAAACCAAGCCAAATGTCTTGGTATGCACTAACTGAACGGCTATCGTTCTGGTTTTACCTGGGAGTTTCCCATCCCTCTGCTAACTATGCGTTATGTACTTTGATTTTGTGGAATAAAGTCTATAGCACATAATTAGGCGGTCCACCACGGATGGTGCAGCGCAGTAGATAGGAGTAAATATAACATTCTGCAAACACTCTGCAGGCACTATTTGGCTATCGTTTGAAACGCCTTGCATTTCGGAAGGCCCTTCAATAATTGCTATTTGTTCTCATTTTATAATTTAATAGGAAGTTTTCGCAGATCTTTTTTGATGTTCCGCAATCCTCCACGCACTCCGCATACACCCCGCTTGCCTTGCTTGTAGAATTCCGGTTCTCGTAACGGGTGGCGGAAAACAATTTGTGAGACAGCGAAAATGACCTGCGAAAATTCTCTACTAGAACGTTTCAGTAGATCGTTCCGAGGGCTCCGATAGCAATACCCGAAATTTCGCCGACGCCTTTGTGCATGCATGGTATATCGTTGCCGGGTGCCGTTATTGGAGGTATAGGAAGAGCCTTCAAAAACTCTCTAATGGAGAGGTTTAGTAGATCGTTCTGATACGCCCGATACCCTCGATAACAATACGCGATAACGATATGATGCATGCGCAAAGCGGGCGGAGGACTATCTGGTATCGTTATTGGAGTCATCGGGACGATCTACTAAAACTCTGATATCTATTGGACCGATAGTTGGATTTGGAAAAAAATTATTGCTTACTGTAAATTTGGGTTCCTTCTGTTTATAGAGGATTTTGGTTGATTTCATGAAGACTTTTATCCTGGCGTGGATTCTGCAAAAACAGGAAAGTAATTCGGAAGCAAAAATTTATCTTACAAGGAAAACCCGATACCAAAAGTAAGATTGAGAATACCCTTAAAGGAAGACAAGCTTAGTCTGTAATAGAAAGATAGTATATACAAGGCGGAAATATGTTCAACTTAGAATAACTTGTACTAAAATATTAGGGTGGGTTAGTTGAATAAACTTGGTAGTTTACAAACGTTTACTAAGAATAGTCTCGATTATTTAGGGAAAAAGACAAAACACGTGCAAGCTAGCCATCCCCCAAATGTAACTCGAAAACTAACATTAACGTAAAATAACCCCATCTTAAGTTTTGTAGGATTTATTCGCCCGTTTCAATGGCTGACGCATAATACTTTTGTTCGTTGGATTTGATTATTTCCCATCTTTTCGGTCACTCTGGGGTGCTTTAATTTCCAGTATCCTATATGTAGGCCTCATTGATGGCAAAATAAAAATTATGGTAGCTGTTCGAAACGCATTTGGCTACCTTTAATCCGCACAATACTGTTGCGAACAAACTGTTTCGGAAGCCGTTTTGAATAACAGATTTCGAACTCTGCGATTAGAAAATTTGCGCGATTTTTGCAGCGAACGTTATCTGCTGTTGCTCGTGAATCAAAGCAGCACAAATGTACCGAATATGTCATGCACTCCCTTATATGCAGTGACGTCTTGGTATTTATTTATATATTGATGTGTTGTGAACTCTAAAGAGGGGGGGGGGGAGGCTGGCCAAGAGACACTAGTCGCCTTCTTTTCCCATCCTCCTAAACGTTTGTCTGAGTAACACAATTTCTTTTTAATTTCATATTTGAGTTAGCAAGTCGGTACGAGCACTGTTATTTGTCAGTTGAGATGTTGAGTAAAACTGTGGTGACAAAGCACCATACTAAAGAAATACGCTGGGTTTTAAAACGAAATTTCCTTTACAGCTTATCAGGCAAGATTGAACAGCTTATATTTATTTAGTAAACCCACACAATGCCCACAGAACTATAATATACAAAATAACATGATTAACCAAATTCAATAAATACGCATATTATGGCAGCGTACGTTAAGGACATGCTTACTTCTTGCCATCGGGCGATTCTTTCTGTACCCTATATTTTGGTTCCACCTGAAGGAAAGGAAACAATACAAGTCCTCAATTTCCAAACTGTCGGACCCAATGCGAATGAATATAAACAAATCAAGCTAAAATAAAGCAAATTGTACCCTGAATGCCACTAATGGACGAGATAGACAAGGCGATCAAGGCACCTTCCAGATCAAAGTATCACGCGTACAATATTTGTACACCAGTTGTATTCTGTTCGTGCAAGTGTACTCGCGATAAAGGACGGATTCGAGAAACGTCTTTTCTCTTCCGATAAACCCCGTCCCGCCATGCTGATGAGCAACGCCCGCCACTTTCCCCACAAGTTTGCATGCAGACGCTTAGTTAGTGGCAAGGGTCTTGGAGCAATACCACCTAGAATACAAGGCCTGCGCATGACGTTTCGTTAGTAGATCCCCGACCTGCCCCAAGCGGCAAACAGGCTGAAGCTTGACGAGAGTATAAGCCGCGTCCCAACTGCGTCGCATTCACTTGCGGCCACAGCTGTGTGCGTGACTGCTGAGCGCGAGCTGATAGCGAGCTTCCAGTTCATTTGCAACGTGCACGCGAACACTCTCTCGGCCAGGAGCGCGAGGTAGCACGCGCTCCTGGCTTTGACACGGGCATTTCGAGCGCGCGCGCTCGTTCTGCGGAAGAACGCTTCAAAGCAGCGACCCGGAGTATAAAAATTTCCCTCGAAAATGGCGTCCCCTGCTAGCATCCAGCGTCCAGCGAAGGGCTTTGCAGCCCTTCGCAAAGCAGTAAGGCAATTTCACTCACACATTTGACGCTCCACGTGAACGTCTAACTTCATCGTATGCCATAGCAACAGACACTCGGCGTGAGCATCTGTTTCATTATCTGCTACGCAAACCATTGAAGCAGGCGACGGAGCAGACGACGTCGCAGACGATGTAGCAGACGACGGTGCTCATCCGGGCTAGCTAGGGGCGCTGAGGGGATCTACTAGTGATGACGTTTAGAGGAGGAAACGCGCAGGCCTTGTGTTCTAGGTGGTATTGC
>JAZHYW010001426.1:0-20807 GCA_037355805.1 Ixodes ricinus
GTACTTTTAGCGATTCACACCAGAGATATTCTAACTTTTTAATCGCAATGAACTCTGCCCGTGGCCTCAAAACTATTCAAAAGCTGACAAACAAAGACAGTAGGAAACAGCCGACCCATGTTTGTGCTTGGGGCAAACTGAACAAGTCGGTGCCTGTTTATCTGACGGCGGAATAAGTTTTCCTCCAAGAGAACCCTATGTGCAGGCGTTAGGATATCTGAGAATCCACTTTGAAATCCCAAGATTCCAGCACGAGTGACAGTAATAATTTGAATAAACTGCACTTTTCTTCTATTCTAGGCATCCGTTTCGAGCCTGGGGTGCTGGGGGAAGTATTTCAGCTTCTTCGAGAAAAAAGTGGCGCACCTCAAGCCGCAGGAGCGCAAATGCGTACTGTTGGTTGATGAGATGGCCATTGTACAAAAGTTCGAGTACGACCCCAGCACCAGCTCCATACGGGGTCACGTGACAATGCGTGTGCCAGGAGCACCGCCCGCCAAGCCACCGTCCACCGAGCACGCCGAACCACCGTCTGCTGAGCCACCGTCTGCTGAGCCACCTTCTGCCGAGCCACCAGCCGCCACCCATGCTCTGGGGTGTACATGGTTGCTGGGGTGTCTTCACGGTGGAAGCAAGTCGTGTGCTACCAGTACACCGGTAACTCCCATGCTCTTTATTCATTTATATCTCTCAGTGTACAAATAATGTAATATTTACCGCATGATACACTTACTTTTGCTCTCTCTCTCTCTCTCTTTGCTTACGACAATGATGGTGCTAAGTCGTATGAGGGAAACATTATGAACATGGAAGTGCAGGCTCAACAGACAGATGTTGAAACTCTTCAGAACACTACGAAGGAATGGTGACAGGAGGTTTTTATGGCATGGGCCCTATGGATCTAACCCACTTTCTTTGGAACGAAAAAATCACTTTCTTATCGGATCACACTGGGATTTATACAGAGGTGCGGCGAAGTGGTGGATGTTGTTGGTGAAAATATCAATGGATGAACTTACCACAGGAAAAAAAGCTGTTTCTGGCAGGGTGCTCGCCTGCTTGGGGATGCTGTAAACAGATAGCATGGCCTGGCACACGAAAAGGTGTGGCACGGCACCTCGACTGATCAGGTCCCATACCACAAATAGGGATCCCATACCAGAGGGTACCACAGTTCAGAAACCATTCATTACAGAGGCGTGCGCCATGCTGAGGGAAACGTCAAATGCTTTCGGAAGACTGTCTGCTAGAGCCCATTTCGGCATTCACGGAACCTTGGCGCATCCTTGACACTTCTAGCATCTATTGGCAGCACCTACAAGTAGGCAAGCACTGTCTTCTGATGGCCGTCGTAAATTGCAAAAATCAGGTTTTAAATGCAAAGCATTCCTTGGTGAAACCGCCCCCTCGCATATTGACAGCTAAACAGTCAGTTTAGTTTCTTCTGAATGTGCACCGTCTGAAAATTGACCTGTGACGTTACAGAGCGGCTACCAACATCGCGGAGTGGCCGCTGATGCCACAAGCCAATCCACTACGAAGGGGCGGGGTATATCTCTTCTCCACGCACCGCGAAAGAATGCGCGAGAGAAAAGTAAAGAAATTACATCCTAAGCTATAAATAATATTGGTCTAAAAATTGTTTTTGTGGGAAATTTATTTGTTCTTTTTGTGTCCTGTGCAGGCTATTTCAAAAGCTACTTAACTTAGCTACTATTTAAAAGCTACCATGTCGTCTACTTTTCATTGTAGAGTCACCTTAATGAGGTGATGTGGATTTTTGTTGAAAATAGCTGGTGTGAGAAAGGTGGAGAATTGTGCAGCAACTATTTGTTATTTGATACGAATATGTATGTTTTTCAAAAAATACCTATTTGCTTCAAATCTGCTTTGAACTTAAAATTCACTATTCACACATGCCTAGCAATATACTAGTTTTCAGTTTTGGCCATATTATGAGAAGGAAGAAAGTAAAAACCATGTTGAAATGAATATATGATATATTCATTTTAACATGGTTTCTGCTTTCTTTTGTGGAGTAGCCATGAGAGGGAGGTCGTAAAAATTTAGGCCCTTCTTGCGTAGGATTTGCTCGAACTTGACGTTTATCTGCAGCTTATTTGAAAGAAAGTGTAACCAAATCCTTTACACGCACTATCCGCTGCACATGTCAGTAAAAGAGAAAAATACAAAATACAAAATAAAATTTGGATGTTGGGTCTTTACGCAATGTAAGGCCACACTGCCCCCGAGACATGCCCAACGGGTTTATGGTTTAGATGTGCGGTGTAATTCGCAAATGCAATATGACTGCTAACTTGAGCGTGCATCATAAAGTAATGATTACACAGCTGGACACTGCTACATTGCTTCATCATTTCGAAATGGATGAGGATGAAGACTGATCCCAGTATGTCAGTTCAATCCTCGTGCATGTCGGATTTTGCCTCAAGTGCTCCAAGCTGTGGCGTGCTAACATACTCGTCCACCAATCTTCCCAGTATATGCTTTGTCAGAAGCAAATTCAAGATATAGCAACATTATGTTCTCTATTCCCATTGGGCAAGTAAGGATAAAACATGCACACAGGGTGGGGCTGCTACCTCCAAAGGCTTCTTCGTTCCATCTTCCCTGATGTGTAAAAAATATTTAAACCTACCGTGATAACTCACTCTCTTTCATTCTGTTCCAATTTGTTTTCACCTGTTTGGCTCGAGGGAAGCTGGTGCAATCATGCACCGCTTTCTGCATAAACCGACTTCATGAAAAGTGTCACGGTACCTTTGAGGTCTCTCTTTTTAACGAGAGGCCTGAGTAACGCTGCCCCTAACTACAGGTGGCATGTCCTCCTGTGTGGAAATCCTCTTCTCCCGCCTAGTCGAAATTGTACAGCCAAAAGTACAGCTGTAGCGTGGCTGTCCTTCGACGCCCCACTGGTGCAGGCGCAGAACATCAGGCTCATGAGCCCAGGGCACCTGGTTCGAGTCCCAGTGGAGGACACATGTGTTCGTTGTTATAGATAACTAAAAAGTAAATCAGTTCTTTATTGTTATAATCTGTGTATTCTTTTATATACTGTTTACACTTTTGTGGTTTAGTTGCTGTGATGTCAGTCTATTGAGCAACAGTAATCTTGTGATTGCTTTTTATAACCTTGAAACCAGCCCCTCAATGCATTCTGCATTAAAAGTGTTCGCACCTTTGTGAAGTGGATGAGCTAATAGGTGTTTGTTTCTACTGACCATAAGATAGTTCTGGGTTGTGACAGTGTGTCGTACACTTGGGTAAATTACTTTGTAATAGTAATTTATTTACAATTACTTTGCTTCAAAAGTACTTTAATTACAATTAAAAATACCAGTGTACAGAAAGTAATGAATTATAATTACACATTGCCAGTGTACAAAGTAAGGCAATTTCTTCACAATTATTTTCCTTTTTGCTAGCAGTCTTCAATGATGTTGATGTGACATCATTTCTTTGTGCGCTAAAATATAATTGCCGATTCTTTTCTTCGCTGTTGAGGGTCCAGTATACGACGTTACATGTGTTTGTGCCTTTATTTAGCCAGTTCTAGGCATATGATAGGCCGCCAAGTACTGAGTATGATCTGAGTCCTTGTCCACTGTTCGGCAACACTAAGATTAGGGAGTTCTAGTAGATAATTTTTGCTCTCTGATAACTAGAACTCCCTATAAGGGTTATTCACGTTCTGAGTCATCACTCACTAACATAGCCACCAAACGATAAATCCAAAGTTTTATTCGTGACCTTTGTGAAAAATGCAAGGCATAGCAAACTTGCCAATAAGATGGCCGCTTCTGGCTTTGTCGACCATGCTTACGTGTGCTGACTCAACATTAAAAGGCTGTCTGGCGTCAAGTAAATACACCCCATTGTTAGTGTTCCTTTGACCATGGCAAATCATTGTTAAAACAATCTAATAATGTATGCAGGAACTGAAATAACCAGAGTAATAATTTCAACATTATATTATGCTGAAAGTATTTTTATTTTCTATTTTCGCGAATCGAAGTCATCTCTCTTGCACTTCTTTTATGTGCGTCTTCAGGGCGCATCTGAATGTGCTCCCTATCCAGCATTGCTCCGCGAGGTGGACCTTTTGCATTTTACGTCCCCGCGAGCTTCCAGTTCAAATAGAGGCCAAACAATCCCCATCCTAACGAGGCACCATAAAAAGCCAAATAAAAAAATCAGACCAATGCTCGTGACGCCCGCCTAAAAGATCGGTTTGCAAAATATCAGTGGAAGGCTTTTCAATCTCCTGTAAGCCGGCCGCATGCCTATAATATGTTGAATAGCGTAGAAGATTTACCCCTCTAAATCTCCAACGTCTTCGTTTGTATAGCATTTAAGCGTCCAAGCACTGATGGCATACAGAAGCTTTGGAATTCTAACAAAAAGGCGCGACTCGAAGTTGCTTGGGACGCAAGGCCTTTGTTTGTAAAAATGAATAGGGTCTATATAATCGGTGAGGGCAACTCTGCTCAATTTCTTTTATTTTGGGGGGTGTGACTGTTTTCAGCGTAATCAGCAACGCTGAATCACGGGTAAATATTTTTTCTGCTATACTATACCTTTATAGTACTTTTCATCCGGGCGAAGAATGCCGAGTCACTGGGCTGTGGACGCAGGCACGTCGTATGATATTTCACGGAGGACAGCTATTGCGCCTGCTCAGATGGTGTTTCACAGCCCAGCCCCTCAAAAATTGTAGCTCTCCGAGGCCGTTTATGTTAAAGGCATACCTCGGCAAACCTCACTCATGAGGGCCCTCACTCACCTCACTCACCCTCATCTTCACAGGTGAGGTGAGGGTGAGTGAGTTTCCGAACCAGGACAATTCACGAGTGTGAGGGTGAGTGAGGGCCGTGAGGGCTCTGAGAACCGTGAGGGCGGTGAGGGGCGTGAGGGGTGTGAGGGCCATGAGTGCGTGAGGGCAGTGAGCGCATGAGGGGTGTGAGGGCTATGACTGCGTGAGGCGTGAGGGCGGTGAGTGTGTGAGTGGCATGAGGGTCGTGAGGGGCATTAGTGCATGAGGGCTCGGGAGGGCGGTGAGTGTGTGAGGGTCACGAGTGCGTGAGGGCGGTGAGTGTGTGAGTGGCGTGAGGGCGGTGAGTGCGTGAGGGGTGTGAGGGCCATGAGTGCGTGAGGGGCGTGAGGTCGGTAAGTGCGTGAGGCCCCCTTCAGACGGAGCAACTTTCTCAGCAATTTTGGTGTTGCTGGCGGGTTGTTTCCTAGCTTTCCCTAGATCGACACAAATGGCTGAGATCGGGTCCGGCTCGAAACAAGCGAGCAACTCGGAGCGATTCGAAGACGTTTGAAGCGGCTGCATCCAATCAGGGACGCGATATTTTCACGTGATACCTCGTGCCGGTGATGATGACAACAAAATACTTGGTTCTGGTTTGAAATTGATCGTTCTTGGAAATAAACTGTTTCAGAAAGATGCATTAGTATTCTCAACGAGATTTAAATACATAAAAACACGTTTATAGCGCGCGATTGTTTGTCTAAATAGTGAAAGAAAAATAAATTTCATGATTATGATGGCAAATTGCAGCAGTTGGTTGCTGCGTGTGAACGCGGCGGCCCGTGTTGCTGGTGTTGCAACGTTAAGTTTCTGGGCGAAATTGCCCCGTCTGAAGCGGGCCTGAGTGGCGTGAGGGCCATGAGTGCTATGAGTGCGTGAGGGCCGCGAGGGCGGTAAGTGCGTGAAGGGTGTGAGGGCTATGAGTGCGTGAGGGAGTGTGAGGGCGGGGTGTGGCGTGAGGGCCATGAGTGCGTGAGGGGCGTGAGGGCGGTGAATGGCGTGAGAACCATGAGTGCGTGAGGGGCGTAAGGGTATGAGTGCGTGAGTGGCCTGAGGGCCATGAGTGCGTGAGGGGCGGTGACTGCGTGAAGGGTATGAGGGTGGTGAGGGGCCATGAGTGCGTGAGGGCGGTGCAGTGGTGTGAGGGCCATGAGTGCGGGAGGGGCGTGAGGGGTATGAGGGCGGTGAGTGGCGTGAGGGCCTAGAGTGCGTGAGGTTCAGTGAGGGTGAGTGAAGGGCTGAAGATGAGTGTGACTGTGAGGATGAGGCAGATGAGGGTGAGTGAGGGGCTTAGGTGAGTGTGGCTGTGAGGGTGAGGGTGAGTGAGGGCAACCTAAAATGCCGACCTCTGGTTAAAGGTATATAATTTTGTAGATATTCGGTGTTAAAGCTTACTGCAGATTCTAAATTGCACCCGAGAGCAACGGCAACATTGGTCGCGTCAACAATATGACGTGTCTTTTCTCCCGCAGTACACATGGCTGGCTCAGTTGCACAAGCACTGCGGACCATAGATAAAGATAGGAAAACGCAGGATAACGCAGAGAGTAGCTCTTCCTGTCACCTGATTCACAGAACGGCACGAAAAATGAAATGTCCGAAGTGTCAGTACGAGAGCGTTGGACGAAAGTTACGTCATTGCCCAGTTCTGCTTGAATAATAGCGAAACCGTTGTTGGCCCCGCAACCACCTGGTATAGCATTTTTAATATCTGTTTTAATTCGGATTGTGGTGTTGCTTTGATGTAATATATTTTCGCTATGACTGTATTTTGCCCCCTAAAGCAATAATAACTTATTTTGGGTCAAATGTTTGAGTCAATATGCCCTTTAGGCGAAGTCTTGACACTTTCAAAGCCCCACAAGCTGGCAGGACATTTAGGCAGGCATCCAAAACTTTTTATCATCTCAGTGACGTTATAAAGCTTAGCGGCAGCGTGATGAAATAATGAAAGTTGTTGTTGTAATTCAAGTTTTCGCAATTACTGCTGCTGAAAAGTAATTAAATTAATTTTTGCCTGAAAGTAATGATTTACGATTACAAACTACGCAGAAAAGTAATTAAATTACAGTTATTCAATTGCTGTAATCAGTGACAGTAATTCAATAGACCGATCTCACCAGCCGTTCGGCGCATGCGTGACGCCGCCATAACTTTAGTTCACAGAACGCAGGGTGCAGTGCACGAGATCGCTCGTGGCGTCTCGTGCTTGCAGACCCGCTGCGGGGTAGTGGCGCGTGCAGAAAGACTACAGTTCCCTTGATGCATCGCGGCAGCGGCGGCATAGCTAAACTGGCTGGTGAGATCGGTCTATTACTGTAATTGAATTCCTACCCAATGTATAGTATACCAACAGTCACTTTTCTCCGCTTCCTAAATTTTCTGTGTCTACATTGAGTTCTACGTTTACTCTTTTTCTACTGCTTATTTTGGTGCAGGCAGCTCCTTCAAAGGGCCCTGCAATCATATTTAGGCGTGTACCTTTTTTGCGGTTTCCACGTCTCTTGGGGTTCGGGCAAGCCAGCGGGCACGGAGAGGGTAACTAAATATCAGTGCGTCATATTTTAACCGGACGACGCGGCAACCTCTTCCACCGACGAGGGCGACCCGCGTTACCGAAAGCGCGCAAAATGTGACGTCTTAGGTCCTGGCCTTACTACTGGTCAGAGCCGCTAAAAGCTTTTTTTTTTAGTCGAGAAACAAAATATAGTGTCGCGAACCGTTTCATTTATGTATGAAAGTAGTTTTTGCTCAGTATTTTAGATCAGAAAAGAAACAAGTGCAGTTTATAAAGTACGGAAACAAGAAATGACTCGTCGGCATACCCGCCACCAAGCGGCGGAAAAAAATTACACCATCTTCCCGAGGGGAACCATGGGGTGATGCGGTGCATCGTGTTGGTTTCGAGGAAAGAGTCAGTTGCGTGCTGCTGTCGAGAGATGGCGCCACCGACTGCCCTAGCGTTAGCTCCTACGCGAGCCTTCGTCACGGCTCGCGGCAGAGAAACTTGGAACGCTCGGCGCTCGCCGTTTATTTCATTTTCACACTTGAAGGAGAGGAGACTAGAGGAGGAGGAGCTGCGCGTGCGCGCGCGGTGTGAGAAGCGATCGAACGCGCAGTGCACGCAGCTGGTAGAGAGAGAGAGAGCGGAGATTGTAACGCGTAGCCGTTGGAGAGAGTGAAGGAGGAGAGTTGCGCGTGCGTAGTGCGAGTGCGGACTACAAGGCCGCCGGACATAGACCCGAGCTTGAGATGCTCCGCATCTAAAACGGCGCATACTAGAAAGGGCTATTGGGATGAGGCGCTGACGAACGGCGAGCGTAGAAAGGTCCCGGAGCGTAGAAAGGCCATTTGGCGGTATGGCAGCGCGAAGTGGCTCCCGTTCTGAACTGATCTTTACCCCGTGTTTGCTGTGGTTTGTGGCCAATGAAGTGTTATGCCGAAATAGTCTTTAATCGCGCAGCAAATGCAATGCGAGCCGCCCTGGCTGCCCGCTTCATACAGCCTATCCAGCACACGGTTTAGTGGCGCCCTCTCGAGCCGTTGACACGGAGTGCGGCAGCAGTGAACGCTCGATGAGCTCACTATCCCTCCTCTAGTTCACGGCCACTCAAGCCAGGACCTACGACGTCATGAAAGAAGTTATTTGTTGCTTGTTTTTGTAAGTCTAATTTGCCATTAACTTTTAAAATAAAGCGAAGTTTGCGAAAAGAAAAGTTCAGTGCGCTTAGGTTCGGTTTAAATTGAAAACCAGTCAAATAGTTGTTGCAGGGCCCCTTTCAGTGGAGAAGACGCTGCTATCGAAGTGAGAACTCTCATTGAGCGGTGCCTAAGTGTTTGGCTCCAGGTTGTGGCCATCACATGTGACGTCGGCAGTGGGAACCGTGCAATGTGGAAACAGCTCGGCGTACACGCTGGCAGTAACAGCAGAACCGTGAACCTGATTCCACACCCGCAAGTACCTGGAGAGTAGATTGCTTTCCTGGCCGACATTTCCCACCTCATCAAGAACCTGAATGGGCATCTGGTGTGTGGCCAAACTATAACGCTGCCAGCAGATGTTGTGACCGCTAATGGGCTCCCATGTTCAACTGTGTCCCTCGAGCCGGTCCGCCAGCTTGCCGAGTTCCAGAAGAACCTCACCTTCAAGTTGGGCCCCAAACTTCGTCCCGAGTTTGTGGACCTGAACCACTTCGAGAAGATGAAGGTGAGCAAGACGTTCACAGTGATGACCTGGTCTTGCCTTGCTGTTTTATAAATGTTCCCAGGAGTTGCCCTGAGTAGCCTCGAGCATTCCCTAACCACCACCCAGATTCCCTGGGAGTTCCTTGCTCATAGCTGTGCATTGATGCACAGCTATGAGCTAGGCACCACCCTCGTGTGCATTTGTGATGTGCGCGGCCGTGAACCATCCCCGGAGTACAGATGTTTTCGCCATGACGTGGCTGCGCGTGCCACGAGACATACCGTCGACGGCCGGAGAGGGAGCGCGAGCGGAAAAAGAACGAAAGGAGGAGAGAAGAAGACGAGCGTTCCGAGGAGCTGACTGACGGGGGAGTGCGTCCTGGTTCGACTAGGCCGGGAACGCAAGAATGCGCTTATGAATTAAGGCCAGCTGAACTAGGAGAAAACATACACATAAAGAAAAGACCATTCACACCGCTGGACTAGCAACTGATTTTCATTTCTTCTTCTTCTACTACTACGAGCCCCACTTGAGAAAACAATTCTCTTTTCCTCTTTTTTGCTTTCTAATTCCCCTTAATTTTTCTCTTTACCCCCGAAGAAACATTTTTTCTTTTTCGTGCAGCACGAGAGAAGGTGCACTAATGCAGTCATCGCCTTTTTCCTCAATGGCAAGTGCCTCTAAAATTTCACGTCCCAGTTTTGTCTTGTTCCTTGCCACGATGTTTACGTCGTAGAACCGCGCCGAACATTGACACGCACGACAATGGGTTGGCAAGTGTCCTCCTGCTGACAGGGACTTCACTGATGCAGCGTGCTCCCTCGTCCGATCGTTAATGCATCGGCCGGTTTGTCCGATGTAACTTCGGCCGCATGTCAGCGGAATGTGGTACACCACCTCCTTTTCACACAGGGCGTATGAACACTTGTGAACTGTGCCACACCTTTTCTCGTTGTTACTTCGCTCCTGGTTGACCCTGCGGCACATGGAATAGGCCTTGTTTGGAGCCGAACACACCACCTGAACGCCTTGCCGTCCAGCAACCTTTTTAACTTGTGGGTCATCCCGTGAACATAGGGCGCTACCACCACCGCATGTCGAGTCTTTTTCTTTTCCTTTGTGCTTTTACTTGTGCACCCCAATCCGCGCTTGATGGTCTTGCACACCTGCTCGCAAATCGCTACCAGGAGTGATTTTGGATACCCAGCTTCCTGGAGCCTCGAGACCTGAGTTTTAAAACTTCGCTCGGCTTGATGGTGACAGGTCTTCTTTAGGGCGGATATAAGGGCTGTGGTGGCCACCCTCTCTTTACGTTCTTGGAGTGCCCCGAGTCAAAAGGTAGAAAGCCTTTGCATGACCTGGCTTGGTATCTCCAGCACACGTGGTTACCCTTGAATTCTAATGCCAGGTCCAGGAATCTGATGGAATTATCCACGGGGAGTTCATGGGTGAATTTGAGCCCCAAGCAGCTCTGCTCAAAGCATTGCATCACTGTGTCCCGGCACCCGTCCATTTCTTCATCAACCTTTGTGTTGCATAGAATTAAAAAATCGTCGACGTACCTGAAGATGCCTTCAATCCTTGGATCTTTTAATTTTTCTTGAATGGCACTTCCGCAAGCCGCGAGGAAAACATCGCTGAGGTAGGAGCCACGCGTGATCCAATGCAAACTCCAATTCTTTGTACGTATGAAGAATTCTCGTGCGACACTACTGTTGCCGTCAGGTACACACGTAGGAGCTCCAAGAAACTGTCTAGGTTCATGCCGGCTGTGTTCTGGAAAGCTACGACATCCCTGCTGTTCGATGGTCTTTCGAAAAATGATAGCAGGCTTGCTTGTGGTATAGGAGTAATATAAGTCCTGAATGTCGATAGAAAACCCGGAAACAATGCAGACCCTTGTTCCGAATAAAGTGGGGCTCGTAGTAGTAGAAGAAGAAGAAATGAAAATCAGTTGCTAGTCCAGCGGTGTGAATGGTCTTTTCTTTATGTGTATGTTTTCTCCTAGTTCAGCTGGCCTTAATTCATGAGTATGAACCAACTAGCTCAGCTCAAGCCTGTTACAGATTATCTTTCTAGTTCTCTGAGCACTCCATTCGTAAGTTTTAACCTCCTCGACCCACAGACGCTTATTCTCCTAATCGCCACCATCACCTGCCGAGCAAGGCTGTTATCAAGGTGTATCAAAAAGAAGATCCTCGTGGATGAGGTACAGCAATGCTTTGGGATATTTGAACCCTCTCAGGGACATGCCCAGCGAGTCTCGAAAATCCTCAGGTCAGAGTCATGGCGCCAAGTACGCTTACTCACGGATTTCCTGAGAGTGAAATGTCTCAGCTACAACATATTCCTCAACCAAATGACGAAGACAAGATGCTTGACAGAGCGTATATGGAAAGAATGCTTTCTTCCTACATGGAAAGTTCACATGGCAAGAAAGAGCAGGGCTTGTCCAAAAATGTACCCTATCCAAGTAATTGGAGATGTAAGTCTTTCGCCGCAGGCGGAGCGTGTGCTTCAAAAAGGACCCAAGTTCGCAATTCCACCAAGGATGGAAGCCGTTGACAAGGTGGTGCTAGTACGGTCCATTGCGTCAAAAGCTCCCGAAGAGAAAGTATCGCAGATCATTAATGAAGGGATCGACTGCCTAGCAAACCTAAGGGGCCAAGTGCATCAAAAGTTTAGCTTTGGATCAACGGTACATGAATTGCGGACCAAAGGCCTCAGGCTTTGTGTATCGGATAAAGAGGGAGGGTTTGTGGTGCTGGATTCTGAAGAGTATGGACAAAAGGCCACTCAAGCCGTGGCTAAGAATTTCATTCCAGTAGAAGAAAAAAGAACGAAATCAGCAAAAAAGGCCATCCTGAAGATATTCGAAGACAACTGTCAAGGAAGTCTCGTAACGAAAATCAAAGGAACAAAGGACACTCACCTGTCGGTGTTTTTTTCAGCAAAAACACACAAGGACGGCGTGCCTTTTCGGGCTATAGTTTCGGAAAGAAACACATGGCAAGGACAGGTGTCGATCTATCTGGCAAAGCAATTGTCCCAGTGTACGATGCAAGATCCTTTCAGGATTCCCAACTCCGAAAGTGTGATCGCCTTTATTCGGGAGAAGGGGTCTGACATTGTTTCCGGGTTTTCTATCGACATTCAGGACTTATATTACTCCATACCACAAGCAAGCCTGCTATCAATTCTTCGAAAGACCATCGAACAGCAGGGTGTCGTAGCTTTCCAGAACACAGCCGGCATGAACCTAGACAGTTTCTTGGAGCTCCTACGTGTGTACCTGACGGCAACAGTAGTGTCGCACGAGAATTCTTCATACGTACAAAGAAGTGGAGTTTGCATTGGATCACGCGTGGCTCCGTACCTCAGCGATGTTTTCCTCGCGGCTTGCGGAAGTGCCATTCAAGAAAAATTGAAAGATCCAAGGATTGAAGGCATCTTCAGGTACGTCGACGATTTTTTAATTCTATGCAACACAAAGGTTGATGAAGAAATGGACGGGTGCCGGGACACAGTGATGCAATGCTTTGAGCAGAGCTGCTTGGGGCTCAAATTCACCCATGAACTCCCCGTGAATAATTCCATCAGATTCCTGGACCTGGCATTAGAATTCAAGGGTAACCACGTGTGCTGGAGATACCAAGCCAGGTCATGCAAAGGCTTTCTACCTTTTGACTCGGGGCACTCCAAGAACGTAAAGAGAGGGGTGGCCACCACAGCCCTTATATCCGCCCTAAAGAAGACCTGTCACCATCAAGCCGAGCGAAGTTTTAAAACTCAGGTCTCGAGGCTCCAGGAAGCTGGGTATCCAAAATCACTCCTGGTAGCGATTTGCGAGCAGGTGTGCAAGACCATCAAGCGCGGATTGGGGTGCACGAGTAAAAGCACAAAGGAAAAGAAAAAGACTCGACATGCGGTGGTGGTAGCGCCCTATGTTCACGGGATGACCCACAAGTTAAAAAAGGTTGCTGGACGGCAAGGCGTTCAGGTGGTGTGTTCGGCTCCAAACAAGGCCTATTCCATGTGCCGCAGGGTCAACCAGGAGCGAAGCAACAACGAGAAAAGGTGTGGCACAGTTCACAAGTGTTCATACGCCCTGTGTGAAAAGGAGGTGGTGTACCACATTCCGCTGACATGCGGCCGAAGTTACATCGGACAAACCGGCCGATGCATTAACGATCGGACGAGGGAGCACGCTGCATCAGTGAAGTCCCTGTCAGCAGGAGGACACTTGCCAACCCATTGTCGTGCGTGTCAATGTTCGGCGCGGTTCTACGACGTAAACATCGTGGCAAGGAACAAGACAAAACTGGGACGTGAAATTTTAGAGGCACTTGCCATTGAGGAAAAAGGCGATGACTGCATTAGTGCACCTTCTCTCGTGCTGCACGAAAAAGAAAAAAATGTTTCTTCGGGGGTAAAGAGAAAAAATTAAGGGGAATTAGAAAGCAAAAAAGAGGAAAAGAGAATTGTTTTCTCAAGTGGGGCTCGTAGTAGTAGAAGAAGAAGAAATGAAAATCAGTTGCTAGTCCAGCGGTGTGAATGGTCTTTTCTTTATGTGTATGTTTTCTCCTAGTTCAGCTGGCCTTAATTCATGAGTATGAACCAACTAGCTCAGCTCAAGCCTGTTAAAGAATGCGCTTCCCTGGCCACCGTTGCCGCTGAGTGCGTCCCGGTTCGACTAGGCCGGGAACTCAAGAAGGCGCTTGCCTGGCTACGCTCCCGCTGAGTGCGTCCTGGTTCCAGAAGGCCAGGCTTCGTCCCGGCTTCCGAAGACCCGGAACCCAAGTCTCCGCCCGCTCAGCCATCCCCACCGTCGCAACGACAGAGGACTCAAAGATCCAACGTATGACGAACATTTCTCTATTGCAATTAAGAACTGTGGAAGCCGCGTGTGTAACGTCTATTGATGTCGCTGTTCTAAAACGCTTTTGTAGAACCTTCGCTAATACCGTTGCTGTAAGTATTTTTCGTTATATCTTCTTTGTTTAAACAATTCTCAAATCCAACGGTCTCGTTCTCATTATTTATGACACGACATTCCCACGAACCTATGACAAATTGGCGTCCGCGACAGGACGAGACCGTTTGAATTTTGTGGTGAATAACAACAGAACATGGAGTGTGTTCGAGCGGGCAGATCAGCGTGTGGAAGGGAACCGCCGGGCGTCCAGACCCGGGTTCTCCAAGGCTTCCACCTGGCCTGACCTCCGGCTCCCGTGAAGCCTTCTTCTCAGTTGAAAGCAGGTGCACGTGTTGAGCGCACGTCAAGACCACAGCGGCCCCGTCCATTCCAACACGCCACCCCAGACGCCGACACCATGCCAACGCCGCCTCCGACCCACCGGCTCCAAGCTGAACCCTGGGCTTTCTGGTACGTGCTCTGTCGCCAATCCAGCGCACTACGCCTTGCAAGACCCAACGCCCCGAAACAAGAAGGCGATAAGTTGTTACGGTGGAACTTTCGGGCTGCCTTTTAGCGAGCAGCGTTGACGCAGTGTGCCGACGTCGCGAGAACAATCCGTCGAACGTGCATTCCTGTAATTATTTCCTAAGTCATACCATTCGTTGTTTTTCGTGTGTAAATTTAATTAGTGTGTTTTCATCTTGGCTCACTGTTTTCTAATATAGCGTTGTTTTCTACTTCAAACGGTCTCGTCTTTCTTAATTCACGTACGTGTTACACATGATTCTTCACAGCATTATTGTTACGAAGTGTAGGCCTTTGTGCTGCTTAAATGTAGCAATGCTGCACAGAGTGAGGATTCCTCAGCTGTGATTCAAAGTCTCCTAGATCAAAAACTTTGAGCACCGATGCTATGTTCAATAGCAAGCAGGGTGTCTTGGCTGGTGCCCCACACATGCAAGCATGTTCAGGACGGACTTTGTAGGGCAACTCTGCTTCATTTTTACAGTGAAGCTGTTAAGGACTAGGTCCCCCAAGGTCGCGTCCGCGGACACGCGGCGTGTTATAACACAAAACTACGGTATAGTAGCGCCATCGAGCGGAAACTTTGGCAACCATCCATTGCGCGCATGGGAGGTGGGAACCACGGCATGCACGGCGGCAGCCGAGGAGCGTTCGCGAGTGCGTTCTTGATCCATTCACCGTCAGCCTCACACGCGTACGACGAGGAGGGCGAGGAAAAGGACGGGGACGCAGGTGGTCGCGTCAGCAGCCATCTGCGTCCCGTGATTGGCGCGGCCCTACTAGAATAAAACGTCATCGTCTCACCTACCAATCGTGTGTGTCCTGTGTCCCGTGACGTCGAGATCGCTCTAGCGCTCTTATCAGTTGCCCTTGGGACTCACAATGAGTTGGCCGCGTGCCGTTCGTTCGGCGATGTGCACAGTTTCTAAGTGCTGGCAAAGTCGCGATTGCAACGAGTTACGACGCTAGTATGAGTGCGCTTCTCAACGAGCACCGGTGCGCTGCGGAGAAGCAACACTTACAGACAAAACACCGTGATCGTGCGTATTTCGCAGGTACTGCGATTGTGCATTGAGGGAAGGCACACCTCCAGAGAAGAACAGGTCACGCGCGTGTGCGAGGAATTCAGGAAAACATTGTAATGTAGCGTGATGATTGTTGATGTTCCTGGTCAATATGAGTGCTTACCTCAAGGCCAAAAAAAAACTGGCTTTTACCATGAATATGTGTTACGCTACAATTGAGGTCCCGTCAAGCTGTGTGCACCATTGGTCATCATTTCTTTAGTCTAAGATTTAAAACAAATATTTGGGTATAGCAAGAGGACTGACAAATCTCTCACCTACTTACAATCTCCATGTAGGCCTTGATTTATTTGAAGCGAGAGTCATTCAATAATTTAGATCAGAATTAACTGAGCCTTGGCAGTGGGTAGGCAGATACTTGAGAATAACCTGAATGAAACCAGCTAGATTTTCCTTTACAAAGTATAATCATTGCTCACATGCTGATTTTGTGCACTAAAAAGCTATCTCTACAGGAAAAATGCTGTTGACAAGAAGAACTAAATGACAAGCTTCATTTGTTGCTTCGATTAACAACTGCAGAATTTAAGCACATCCTTCAGGACGTGAACAAAACGTTCAACTTGGTACTCAAAATTACTCTCGTCTAACCTCATTTCAGTGGATTACTGTGTGCCCCTTGATATTAGGTGTTTTAGGTATGATAGTCTTTATATCATATCTAAAATTACTATTTATTCATACATGTTCACGCTCATCCATCACTCAAGTACTATAATGTTTTGAAAAATGTGTACTAAGGTAAGAAAGAGTGCTAAGCTACACGCTAGCTCCTGCTAAGCTAAGTTAGTGTGTAGCTTAGCTTAGCTTGTGTGTAGCTAGCTAAGCTAGTTACACACGACCGGAAGCTAGCTTAGCTTAGCTTCCATTAAGCTAAGCTAGCTTCCGCCATCTTGACATCAACACTGTCAAGATGGCGGAAGCTGGGCGCAATGGCAGTATCAGAAAGGCACAGCAAGTATTCAATATGCGATTCGGAATTATTCGACCCAAGTCACTATTAGCTTCTGATTCGCTTGAAACATAAAATTCATTATCCGCACGTGCCTGCTTAAGGGGAAACTAAAGTGGTTTTGTACCTTTAAAAAACACTTGAATCATCTTCATATGGCCTCCAGCATCACGAATATTAAAATTATTTTTCAATTTGAGGCCCGGAGTAGCCATAGAAGCATTTTGACCATAGCGCTGAAGCCCCGCCCTCCCGAGGTGTAAGAAGCAAGGAGGAAATTTCTGAGAGACAGCAGCGTCGCAACAAGGATCCTCGGAATCTCTGCAGCTACCGCAAGCTTATTGGAGCGGTCGACAAATTGTGTGCGATTCACCTCATGCTCCCGATTTTCGCTTGCCTGTTTGTTTTGACATAAGTTTAGTACACCTATAAACTTTCATAAAAGATTTAGCGGATGTTGGTCATGCGTGAAAGATTGCAGCGGGAACTAGGCGTCTGTAGCAGATGACGCACCATTTCACGAGAAAAAGAAAGCGCTGCATTGGGCAAGGCTGGTCACATGTGCCGGAACACGGCACGAGAGATGGTGCTCGAGCTTCGGTGGCCAGGTGAAAGCTCTTGACATGACATCATGCCGAGTGAATTTTTTAAATATTTCTTTGCGTTGGGTGATACTTCTTGAGCAAATAGTGCATATTCAAATTTGCAGGATACAAATACGGAAGAATTTACCTCTAACTCATTTTTTGGAGAACCTCTTTAGCTTCTCTTAAAGTGTTTTCAACAAAATCAGTCAGTGGTTCACAAATCGGAGTCGGTGACACTTTTAGCAACGCACAGCTACCTAAGTAACCATGGAGTGTGCTTTACTTCAGTGCTGGCATTCATCACCATTGCTAATGTAAAAGCAAAAATGTTTTGCTCATGAAGCGGCACTGCCAACTTTAAGAGAGTGGCAAGGACTCGTAAAAAACCAGCAAAAACCATTCGTATGGACAACAGGAATGGAAGTTAGCAGCCTTTTCTTCGTTTAGTGCCCATGCTGTTCTCTGATTGACTGAGGGGGAGGTTTCAAATCATTGATTCCTTCAGTTGAGTTTACCAAACATTGCATACACTTGAGGATCTAAAGCATTTCTGTGTTTGTAGGTGAGCACTGCCCTACGGGTCCTCAGTCACTCCACGGCCACTGCCCTTCGCTTCCTGTTGGAGAATCATGGCTGGAGCACCAACTTCCTCACCACGGCTTGGTTCTTGGAACAGGTAAACAAATGGTTTGATCTTATGAGCAGCAGGCACCCAGTCCTTGCGATCAGCAGGCAAAATGAGGCCTGCTACAAGAACACCCTTGACTTTCTGGTCAAATTTAAGGATCTTTTTCTCCACCTCACTATTGGGGATGGGGCGTTCAAGCCAGTGCAGGCGGGGTAATCCTCTCTACTAAGTCCATCCTGGACCTGCAGCAGAGTCTCATTGAGAGACATTCCTTTTCATTCGTGCTCACATCCAGATTCACGCAGGACTGCCTTGAAAACTTGTTTTCGGTAGTGCGACAGGGCAACCCTATCCCAACTCCCTTGGAGTTTAAGATGGCCTTGAAAATCATCACGCTCTCACAGTACCTCAAGGCGTCCAAGGCAGGGTCCTACGAACTGGACGATGCCTCCTTTTACCTGGCTGACCTCGCAGACTTGGATGTACAACCTGCTGTGCCCACCGACACTTTTCTTGAGGAGGTAGAACTCACCATGTCACAACCTGAGGAGAATAGCTTTGACTATTACTGCGGGTATGTGGTACGAACAGTTGTAAAAAATAATGCTACATGTGACACGTGTGCTGCAGCTGTTCAAGTCCCCACGGCACCTGCAAATAGCCTCCTCAGGCTAAAGAATTACGTCCCTGACGCTCTGACCTGCCCCTCTGAAGCTGCACGCACCCTCTTCACAATTTGTGAAAGTGTCTTTCGCAGCCTCATTCCGGATTTGATGCATGCACGGGGCATCCTGGACGGCCTATCGGCGAGGATGGCTGCAGAGAGCCAATGTGTTCAGCTGCCCGACTGCCATGAAATCAAAATGAAGCTCATCAGGCGGTTCTGCCATGCACGGCTGCAACTGTTCCTGCGGGAAAAAAGTCGCGAGTTGGCAGCTGGGGCAGCTGAACGCAGAGACTTCGGCAGCAAGTCGATGGCAGGACCTCGGAGAAGGAATTAGTGTTTTAGATTGCCTTAGCTGAGGAAACTGTTGTCCCGTTCTCATTTTTTTTTTACTTTGCTTTCTTCTTTGTGTTAAGGGCAGCTTTCATTTTTTGCGTTCCTTGTTTACTGAGGCACTTCTGAATTTTTTTTTTTACTCTTGCAACGGTTGTTTGTGCGAGGCCCTTTTTCTTGTGATCTCCATGTAAGCCTGTGTGAAGCCTCTGAATTGTTTTATGCTTGCTACACATGTTTGTGGGAAGTTTCTTGTGCTGTGCGTGTAAGCATCTGTATTTTTTATGCTTGCTACAGGTCTGTGAGAAGCCCATTTTCTTGTGCTCTGCCTGAGGCCTCTGAATTGTTTTACGCTTGCTATGGGTTTTTGTGGGACGCTTTTTTCTTAAAGGAACACTGACACCCACCAAAAAAAATTTTCCATTTTTTGCCAGGCGCTTTATTATGGTGTCGGACGACTACCCAATTAATATTTTGCAACAGAGTAGCGTATTTTTTTAATAAAGCCAAAAGACGCAACTGCTCAAAACCGAAACCGAAACCCGCGGACGGAGTGTCGGAGGAGTTGAGAGGAGAGAGTGGCGGAAGTCACGTGGCTACACCCGACCGTGCGCCTTTTTTTCTTTTTTTAACTCTGCGTAGCAGACGACATGCGGCGTTAGCGGGAACTGTTTGCGATTCTTTTGCAGTTATGTTTGTTCCGCTCGCGGTTCCGTACTCCAAGATGAGTTGTTTTGTACATTGAGGAGTCGGAGATCAGTAGTGAGTGCCCGTGGTTAATTTTCATGATCGGCTTCGGAAAAGAATACACCCGAGATGTTGCGTGAAGAGCTGGCTCACATGTCCTGCGTCCGAAAACAAAGTGGCATTGTGCAACAGAGTTTCCGAAAGATCCAGCGGGATTGGGACCAATGGCTGGCTGCAATTCCTGTAGAACATTTACGGGTACCTCGGAAAGCGGACGCACCTGATTTATATGCGCCTTGCATTTCGTGGAAACTGATTTCATTGAGTTCGCAGGTGTCAAAAAAGGAAATCCCATCTCATTTAATTCAGCGACATTTCGTCCACAACATTTGTTAGTTAATTTTTGTTTGTTTATTTAGTGATAATTGTAAAAAGAAAGAAACGTAAACATCGAAAAATGTTTGAAAAAAGAAAAGAAAAGTACCATCACCGGGGATCACACGCGGCGGGACCTGCCGCGTGTGGAATTGGGCGTCGTTCCCACAAAGCTACTGGGGGATCACGTGATAGGGGGATTTCTTTCCTTAGTAATACTTGAGCCGGTAAACTGCAAGTTGGAGAGAGTTTGCTGCCGATTTTCCTCCAGCATAAGCACTCCCGGGTCGAAGTCGGGAAGCACCACGTATTGGCGACATTCGCACATAGTAAAGAAATCGTACGCGTGCATATTCAACTCGCAGTGGACAAAGTCGTGCTTAAAGTTTGCGCGAGCGATGTCTTCAGCCACGAAGGGAGCGACGGCTCGGCGACGTCTTCGTGCAAATCGGCTTGGTGGTCGGGCGTGTCGTACGGGATGAATACCAATTCTTTTGATCAGTCCCAAATTTCTCTTTTAAAGGCAGACAGAATTCGCCGGTACCGCGAACGACAGTTCTGAAGTAGAGGTCCCGCGCCCGTCGTCCGCTGCCATCGCCGTCCCCGCGAGGTCCCACGATACGCGAAACGACGCACGCACAGAATGCTTCCGGTTCTCTGTGGAACTTTTTTTCAATCAACGTATTTGCAGCTTTTTAGAAGCCACAAAAAATGAGTTTCATATTTTTTTCATTTTTAATATTGAGTGTACGCTTTCAGCGACCAACGACTTTCATTAAATTTAGTGGTCGCATCGATATCTTAGAAAACGGCCCGTGACCACGGAAAAGAGAGTGAGCAAGACTCGAACCGGCCAGTTCTTGATCGGCGGTTTTCGAGTGGAAAGAAACCGAATTTTGAGTCGCAAATTGTGTTATGGGCAGTTGGGCTCTCATATGTCATGAACAACTAAAAACCTCGGCGAGCATAAACACCCTGTCAGTGTCCCTTTAAGCTCTGCTTCTAAACCTGTGTGAAGCCTCTGAATTTTTTA